>JAEIGF010000107.1:0-271617 GCA_018903485.1 Drosophila littoralis | reverse complement strand
TGAAAATTAAATTGTTGTATGAAAAAATGTTGTTTAGCAAGATATCTTGACCAAATTTGGCAGTTATAAGTTTTACTATGCTCCTCATATATATGCGAAATCCTATTAAGATCGGGCCAGTATATCATATAGCTGCCATAGGAACGAGCGGTCGAAAATTAAATTGTTGTATGAAAAAAATGTTGTTTAGCAAGATATCTTCACCAAACTTGGCAGTTATAAGTTTTACTATGCTCCTCATATATATGCGAAATCCTATTAAGATCGGACCAGTATATCATATAGCTGCCATAGGATCGAGCGGTCGAAAAATAAGTTGTTGTACGAAAAACAACGTTGTTTATCAAGATATCTTGACAAAACTTGGTGTTTATTAGTTTATTATGCTCCTCATATATATGCAAAATCCTATTAAGATCGGACCACTATATCATATAGCTGCCATAGGAACGAGCGGTCGAAAATTAAGTTGTTGTATGAAAAAAAAGTTTGTGTATGAAGATATCGTGACCAACCTTGGCATTTATATGTTTTACCATGTTCCTCATATATATGTGAAATCCTATTAAGATCGGACCACTATATTGTAGCATGTTATATGCAAATAAGCATATGCCCACCATATTGCAGTGTATACAATAGGTAAAGCTGCCGTAGGAACGAGTAGTCAAAAATTAAGTTGTTGTATGAAAAAAACTTTGTTTATCAAGATATCTTGACCAAACTTTGCATTAATTAGTTTTACTATGCTCATATTTTTTATTTTATTTATTTTATTAATGGTCGACAAAACGAGTGTCTTCCTCATTATTCAGTAGATAATACATACAATAGATAATGGAATTATATGTTAAAAGCCTAGTTAGATAACACAGTTCTCTAAATAGCATCACCGACCGATGGAGGTTTTTTAGTTGCCAGTCCGGCCAGCTGTGCCCCTTTTCACAGTTTAAAGTTGTAAGTTTAAAGAGTAAAATGTCGTGGTGCACAGAGTCAAACGCCTTACTGAAGTCAGTGTAAATGACATCACTTTGCATTTTCGAAAGGAAAGTATAATATTCCAAGGAAGTAATCTCTAGTAGGTTGGTCGTAGTTGACCGATTCTTTACGAATCCATGTTGAACAGGGGAGTCAACAGATTTGCCGAAATGCTTCGCGAAATGATTATTTTTATTTTGTCGTGAAATGTGTAACGCATAGAAGGAGACATCTCCGACCCCATAAAGTATATATATTCTTGATCAGCATCAACAGCCGAGTCGATATAGCCATGTCCGTCTGTCCGTCTGTCTGTTTCTATGCGAACTAGTCCCTCAGTTTTAAAGCTATCTTAATGAAACTATGCAGAAGTCCCTATTTCTGTTGCACGCAGCACATATGTCAAAACCAGCTGGATCGGACCACTATATCATATAGCTGCCATAGGAACGATCGGTCGAAAATTAAGTTTTTGTATGAAAAAACATTTTGTTTTTCAAGATATCTTAACCAAACTCGGCATTTAATAGTTTTACTATGCTCCTCATATATATGCAAAATTCTATTAAGATCGGACCACTATATCATATATCCGCCATAGGAACGATCGGTCGAAAATTAAGTTTTTGTATGAAAAAACATTTTGTTTGTCAAGACATCTTGACCAAACTCGGCATTTATTAGTTTTACTAAGCTCCTCATATATATGCAAAATCCTATTAAGATCGGACCACTATATCATATATCTGCCATAGGAACGATCGGTCGAAAATTAAGTTTTTGTATGAAAAAACCTTTTGTTTATCAAGATATCTTGACCAAACTCGACATTTATTAGTTTTACTATGCTCCTCATATATATGCAAAATTTTATTAAGATCGGACCACTATATCATATAGCTGCAATAGGAACGATCGGTCGAAAATTAAGTTGTTGAATGAAAAAATTGTTTGGCTTTCACGATATTTTGAACAAACAAATTTTTTTCCTGTGCCTCTTAGATATGAGCATTATGAGTCATCAGTGGAAAGATAATTAACGTCGGAGTAATATAAACTCTTTTTGTTATTTCTACAAGTGGTTGATTTAGAATGTGTTCAGAAAGGAGGCTAAAAAGCATACGTTTTTCAGCAAAAAAGTTGCGCTTAAGTCAAATATTCGCAAACGTTTGTGAAAATTAGGGGTTTGTAGTTATATTGCAGAAGAATAGTTTAATTGTAATACAAAAGATCGGTATTTATTATGTTACCTTAAGCATTTCAAATATAAATAGTTATGTGGCACTATTCAGTGTTACAATGAGCTTTTTTCAATAGGTAGTACCTGCGCGGCGGCGAAATGAAAAATTGAGAGTTCATGCTTTGCAACATATTTTAAGTAATCGATTTTCGATTGTCGCTGTAAAAAGTTTCACTGAGAAGCCCTAAAAATAATTGTCCCATGGAATTAAATTTTAAAATGGTAATCAAGGAAGGAGTCGGTTTTGACCCCAAAAAAAATATATTTTTATACCCTTGCAGAGGGTATTATAATTTTGTCGTGAAATGTGTAACGCATAGAATGAGACATCTCCGACCCCATAAAGTATATATATTCTAGATGAGCATCAACAGCCGAGTCTATATAGCCATGTCCGTCTGTCCGTCTGTCTGTTTCTATGCGAACTAGTCTCTCAGTTTTACAGCTATCTTAATAAAACTTTGCAAGAGACCCTTTTTCTGTTGCACGCAGCACATATGTCAAAACCAGCTGGATCGGACCACTATAGCATATAGCTGCCATAGGAACGATCGGTCGAAAATTAAGTTTTTGTATGAAAAAACATTTTGTTTTTCAAGATATCTTGACCAAACTCGGCATTTATTAGTTTTACTATGCTCCTCATATATAAGCAAAGTCCTATTAAGATCGGACTACTATATCATATAGCTGCCATAGGAACGATCGGAGGAAAATTTAGTTCTTGTATGAAAAAAATTTTGTTTATCAAGATATCTTGACCAAACTCGACGTTTATTAGTTTCACTAAGCTCCTCATATATGCAAAATCCTATTAAGATCGGACCACTATATCATATAGCTGCCATAGGAACGATCGGTGAAAATTAAGTTTTTGTATGAAAAAACATTTTGTTTATCAAGATATCTTGACCAAACTCGGTATTTATTAGTTTTACTATGCTCCCCATGTATATGCAAAATCCTATTAAGATCGGACCACTATATCATATAGCTGCCATAGGAGCGATCGGTCGAAAATTAGTTTTTTGATTAAAAACCTTTTTGTTTATCAAGATATCTTGACCAAACTCGGCATTAACTATTCTCCCTGTGCTTCTTAGCACTATGAGCATTATGAAAAGGTTGGGTCTGCAAGGGTATTAGATCTTCGGCGTGCCGAAGATATCCTTTCTTTCTCGTTTCAAATAATTTAGGAATAGCGGACAGTTTTGCAATCCCCCTGTAATTTTGTATATCAGACTTTCCACCTTTCTTGTGGAGAGGAATGATATAAGATTCTTTCCAAAGAGATGGAAAGACAGAAGATTCAAGAGATAGATTAAAAAGCTTTTGCAATGGATAAAGAAGGGAAGAACTACACTCCTTGAGTAGACAACTAGGAATATTGTCAGGCCCAGGAGAGTAAGAAGATTTTAAAGAGTATATAGCTAAAAGGAGAGAGGAGGTGAAATAATAGGAGGAGGTATAGAACTAGAGGAAGAAATAGTATAAGGTTAAGAATTATTATTAGGACAGACTGAGGAGTAAGTCGATTGGAAAAAAATTAGCAAAGAGGTTAGCAGAATCAGAGTCTTCACTAGCTTTATCCATCCCGAAAGAAAAGAAGTTGGCAAACTTGAAGATTTACGCTTCAAGTTTACAAAATTGTAAAACTGTCTCGGATTTTGGGCAAATTGCCTTTTGCAACGAGTTAGATAATTCTCATAGCATTGAGAATTCAGAAGAAAGAAGTTCGACTTGGCTATGGAATATTTAGCCAAGTCTGTACACGAACCAGACTTATTAAACTTTTTAAAATATTTAGAAATTAAGTTTTTAAGATGTGACAATCTGGGAGAAACCAGGGTGGTTTTGAAGAAGTAGTCGAAGGAATTGACTTGGGAATACTCATATCTAAGAGGGAGTTTAGGGTGCCATAAAAAAAGTAATAGCAGTATTCATATCAACCGAGTCATATAAGAAAGACCAATCGGTTGCATAAATAAGCTGATTCAGCAATGAATAATTTCCTTTGCGAAAGCAGAGGCGGGGCTTATATAATGATTATTCACAAAGAAAGGTTGAAACAATAAAGAGTGCATTTGGAGCAGAAGCTCCAACAAATAATATAGTTAATATCTATTCTATTTCTACATGGCGACCGTGACAGGACCACAGAGAACGTTGAAGAGCCGACACAATGTCTGACGCATAAAACGGGGCCTACCTTGTAGACAGCATAGCGCTGTCCACTCTCGCATAGATCAACAGGTTCGCTGTCGTCCGCTACGCCCAATATGGGACGAATTTCTGGTGGAGAGGCATCGTCCAATCCCACTTCTGATATCGGATCAGAGAAATTGCTTCCTTTACGATAAGGCATACTGGCCACACAGCATGAAACGAGTGTCATTGTAGTCACAAAAAATAATATGTTGAAGAGCAAGTCTTTTCACTATGACTAGTACGTTTAAAGTGAGGATATTTTCATCATCCTCTAGCACACTACTTATGCAAATACTATTGGTAAGCACTTAACACTAAATACCGAACTGAACGCTACACAACACATTCGGGCCTTGCTCGGCAGAGACTAACTTCTTTGTCTCACACCATGCTTTCAGTATCAACCCTAATACAAATGGGACAGTAATATTAAATAACAGTACCTTCTGTCATTTTGTATATAGTCACAACAACACGTCCTCGTGTGTACATTTCTGCTTGATCATGCCATACTCAAAATTGTTGGGTAAAATTTATTAGTCATTTATTTATTTTAAATTTCACTTTACAAACAGCAGTATCATAGGTTATTGTAGATTTTCTTTTCTTTAATTCTTTTCATTTCTTGTAAAAATAAATAGCCAACTCTCGCATACGCTTGAAGTGCCACCCGCGCAAACGGCGACTATATCGCTAAATTGCTTTTGAATGTCGCTGGTATCCTGGCTATTGGCCACATTGATGTTCAGATGGTATAGAAAATCAGAGGGCATTTCATTGAGTTTTTCCGCGGGACGTTGTGAGCGCTACGACGTCGCTTTAAATACTACTGATATAACAAATTAAAATCAACTTTACATTTAAACCAACAAAGTGGATTCCGTCACCCTAGAGGATACTGCTCCTGTTGAGCAAAGGGATGCACCGAGCCTGGCTGAGGCTTAAGAGGTGTATCCAACCGATGGACCCCGCCCAATCACATTAGCTGAGTACAGGGCAAGACAACTGAAAAAACCACCCAAAAAGACGAAGCGTGGTGGACAGATAAGAAAACTTCTACAAAAAAGACGACTGGAACTGGAAGACCGACAACGCTGCCAAGAGCGTATAGGCGAGTTAAATAAACAACTTGGCACTGGTGCGAAGTAACGCAAATAAGGCTGCAGAAATCCGAATGCCCTACTTTGCCTTTACTTTAGATTCTTACAAACAAGTTGAAGCACCCTCAAAGTGCAACTTGGAAACTACTAACCTCTGTTAGGCTATATACTAATACCATATGATTGGCATAGAATTGTATAACGAAAAACTTGTAAGCCAATCGTATGTAGAACTAACCGACTTCTTCCATTAACAACACGAATATATAATTGCATGTAGGTTACACTAGGTTCATTTTAAAATAAATTACATTTTCAACAAAATTTCAAAATTAAAAAAAACGAGAAAGAAAGGCTATCTTCGGCACGCCGAAGATCTAATACCCTTGCAGACCAAACCTTTTCATAATGCTCATAGTGCTATGCCCGTATCTAAGCAGCACAGGGAAAATAGTTAATGCCGAGTTTGGTCAAGATATCTTGATAAACAAAAAGGGTTTTAATCAAAAACCTAGTTTTCGACCGATCGCTCCTCTGGCAGATATATGAGATAGTAGTCCGATCTTAATAGGATTTTGCATATATATGAGGAGCATAGTAAAACTAATAAATGCCGAGTTTGGTCAAGATATCTTGAAAAACAAAATGTTTTTTCATACAAGAACTACATTTTCGACCGATCGTTCCTATGGCAGCTATATGATATAGTGGTCCGATTTTAATACGATTTTGCATATAAATGAGGAGCATAGTAAAACTAATAAATGCTGAGTTTGGTCAAGATATCTTGATAAACAACATTTTTTTCATACAAGATCCTACTTTTCGACAGATCGTTCCTATGGCAGCTATATGATATAGTGGTCCGATCTTAATAGGATTTCGCCTATATATGAGGAGTATAGTAATACTAATAAATACCGAGTTTGGTCAAGATATCTTGAAAAACAAAATGTTTTTTCATACAAGAACTAAATTTTCGACCGATCGTTTCTATGGCAGCTATATGATATAGTGGTCCGATCTTAATAGGATTTTGTATTTATATGAGGAGCATAGTAAAACTAATAAATGCTAAGTTTGGTCAAGATATCTTGATAAACAAAAAGGGTTTTAATCAAAAACCTAGTTTTCGACCGATCGCTCCTCTGGCAGATATATGATATAGTAGTCCGATCTTAATAGGATTTTGCATATATATGAGGAGCATAGTAAAACTAATAAATGCCGAGCTTGGTCAAGATATCTTGATAAACAAATTTTTTTTCATACAAGAACTAAATTTTCGACCGATCGTTTCTATGGCAGCTATATGATATAGTGGTCCGATCTTAATAGGATTTTGTATTTTTATGAGGAGCATAGTAAAACTAATAAATGCCGAGTTTGGTCAAGATATCTTGATAAACAAAATTTTTTTCATACAAGAACTAAATTTTCGACCGATCCTTCCTATGGCAGCTATATGATAAAGTGGTCCGATCTTAATATAATTTTGCATATATATGATGAGCATAGTAAAACTAATAAATGCCGAGTTTGGTCAAGATATCTTGAAAAACAAAATGTTTTTTCATACAAAAACTTAATTTTCGACCGATCGTTCCTATGGCAGCTATATGATATAGTCGTCCGATGCAGCTGGTTTTGACATATGTGCTGCGTGCAACAGAAAAAGGGACTTCTGCAAAGTTTCATTAAGATAGCTTTAAAACTGAGAGACTAGTTCGCATAGAAACAGACAGACGGACAGACGGACATGGCTATATCGACTCGGCTGTTGATGCTGATCAAGAATATATATACTTTATGGGGTCGGAGATGTCTCCTGCTATGCGTTACACATTTCATGACAAAATTATAATACCTTCTGCAAGGGTATAAAAAATAAAACTATGACAGAAATAAATGCCCCATTAGCCTCATTAGGTGTTTCAACAATTATGTCATGATTGAAGACAAAATTAACAAAGTATAAACAAAGTATAAACTATACAGACTTTCGTATGCGAGTCCTACAAATTTTGCAAAGGCATAGAGAATTCATATCAGTATATGAGTTCGAATCGGAATATATAGAAAAATATGGCACAACAACAAGCCCACTCTATTCATGTTCTCAAATAGAGTGTGGAATAATCCTGTCGACCTTACCTAACGTCAAAATAAAAATAAATATTGACGAGCATCCAATTCTTGGGCCGACAACAATTGTCTTAGTGCGTCTGCATAGGTAGTATCAACAAAAAATACAAGAATCATTATATAGGAAAATGGGGGGAAAACAATCAAAGGCAGAATAACACTGCCAATGTAGTTGACGTAGTAGAAGTTGTAGACACCACTCCCCATGTTCAGTTAACAAACATTCTGCTAACAATACTCATTGTAATAGCCTCAGTTAACATCCTTCTGAAGATATATCTTCTCCATAAAAAATCACTGAGGAAGCGTTACATGAGTCGGGCCAACGACTTAGACAAGGTCTAAGCCGCTGCTTAAATACATCTTAGAATATGCCAGAAATAGACGCACTCATTGCGCTTACATACAGATAAGAACCAGACTTTCGTACTCGCGCACTCAACGTGCTGCGACTACATTAATGGAATTGACGCAAATCGTTACCATTCTAGGGGAACAACGTAAGGAGTTTAATAAATCTTTCAATTGCCTTAACAAAAGCGCACCTGTCTCCGACTAGACAAAGTTAAAACACGTTAAAATTCTTGTAAACTCCTACAATATCTGCCGTCGACTTATATGTGATAATGAAACTAAACTAACAGATTTGCATTTAACACAGACAACTGATGTATTAAGCACGTTAATAGAAAACATCAGACGAATTTTGGAAAGGCATAATATAACAATATTCCTTCCAAATTCTCTTCACACTTCAGCGTCATTCGACGAGAAACAACTTTCATTGTCAACTGATACTAAACCATCAGATTCTCAAACTAGATCTTCCTTACCAGCGTCTGATGGAAAGGCAGAAAACTTACAAAGCTTCAAAGATGCTTTGAGTCTTATAGACTCACTAAAAGAAGAACATGAAGCAACAGCTGTCAGTCAGAAACTTGATAAGCGATGAAAAACAATCGCCGAAATAATATCAAAATTATCAAGAACGGCAAAAGGAGAATCAGTTGAAGTACTATCAGCTAAACTCCTAAACCTTCAGCAAAAGAGCAAAGCTGTCAACATTTATACACAAGAAGTTGAGCATCTGGCAAAAGCTGTGGTTGGTGCTAATATTAATGATGGTTTAAGTTCAGATTTAGCCACCAAATATAGCACAGCCCAAGCTGTAAAAGCTATGACAAAGAACTGCGCTATAGATAAGGTAAAACTTATCATGCAGGTATATCAAAATTTGTCGATAATTGCACAGAAGCAACCGGTGAAACTAATACTGTCCTTTATTACCAAAATTACTCTCATCGTGGAGGAAACCGCGGCAGAGGTAATTATAGAGGCCGACCATACAACAGAGGCGGCTACAATAATAACAATAGAGGACAAGGTCAAAAAAGAGGAAACTCTAGATGCCGTGGCAACTCGAACCGAGGCCACAACAATAACAACAGAAACAATGTTAGGGTAGCCCAAAATAATTCGGGAAACCAACAACCCCCTTTAGATACACAGAATTAATAAAAATTCATTCAATAAACTTCAATCTCAATAATCTTGTTTCTTTTTATAATGTAGAATCAGGAAAGAAACTTGTATTTTTAATAGATACAGGTGCAGATATCTCAATTTTAAAAGAAGATTCTGATATCTTCAACGACATCCAGATGAATAACACGATAGACATTCAAGGTATGGGTCAAGGAATCACAAAATCCAAAGGCCTCGCCCCAATTGAGCTACAAGCAGAAAAATATATAATTCCTCACAATTTTCATATAGTCGATGGCAATTTCGCTGTACCGTGTGACGGAATAATAGGCATAGATTTCATTAAAGGTCTTTGTTGGGCTAACAAGCTTTTTTATTAGCACTTAGTAGCGAGAAATTAAGGATGTTATAAAAAGTACACCCTTTCTTATAAGTTCATGCAACGGGTTGATTTATTTATGCTTATAGCAAACGTATTGACAATATGCAAAAATGTACAATTTTTAGCGAAGCGATCGATAAGAGATCCGATATAACGAATATACGAAACAAGAATGGATTGCGGCGTCGCTAGCATTGATGCGCTAGCCGCTTAAGACAAAGTGCAAAAGGTAAAAGAGCGCGATAAAGGAAACTACGATGAGCGCAAAGCGATAAGCGCTAGATAGTTAACAGCAAATGATATTGAGTTATTTTATGACATGCGAGAAGCGCCAAACAAAACAAAATAGTGACATTGCTTGCCTCGCAGGGCAATATATAACTGAAATGTTATGCTAACATAATACAAGTTTAATTTTTAGATGCTGAGCCGAACATACTCCCCCGTTGAACGATTGAGCTTCAACAGGATCGTTAAGGAAGCAGACACAGCTTATTAGTTGCTCGCTTTATGATTCCATTAGCTGTCTTGAGAACCGCAACGCGTGCGATGTCATCAGTTCCTTTGACCAATTCAACCACTCTAGCTAGTGGCCATTTCAAAGGAGGTAAGTTCTCGTCTTTGACAAGAACGATGTCATTGAGAGCCACACCTGGCTTGGGAGTCCGCCATTTTGAACGCTGTTGCAGAAGATTTAAATATTCTTCTCGCCAGCGAGACCAAAAGACTTGGTGCATGTAGGACACTCGCTGCCAGCTATCTAGACGATTAAAATTGAGCCGTGTCACATCTGGTTCTGTAAGCGAGGCTTGTGGGCCACCAACCAAAAAATGAGCTGGAGTAAGAACATCAAGGTCTTCTGGATCTTCTGAAATGGGAAGCAGTGGTCTAGAATTAATGACTGCCGTTATGTGGCACACAAGGGTACGAAGCTCTTCGAATCCCAGAACAGTTGACCCCACAACCCGATAGAAGTGATGTTTTGCAGTTTTTACCGCCGCCTCCCAAAGGCCACCAAAGTGAGGGGAGCGCGGTGGGATGAAGCGCCAGTCAATTGTGTCCGCCAGACAAAACTGGAGCACAGCCTCTTGATGACAGCTACTGATGAAGAGATTTTTTAGCTCCAACAGCTCGTTTTTGGCGCCGACAAAGTTGGTGGCATTGTCAGACCAAATCTGACGTGGCTTGCCACGAGTGCATATAAAGCGCTTCAGAGCATTGAGAAATGCACATGTAGATAGATCCTTGACCAACTCCAAATGAATGGCTTTCGTGGCGAAGCAAATAAATACGCTGATGTAGCATTTTATAGGAGCTTTGTTTCGAGTGTCAGGCTTGTAGAAGAATGGTCCGCAAAAGTCTACACCAGTTATATCAAACGCTCGAGTTTTAACAAATCGCTCCTTTGGAAGATTAGCCATTACGTGCTCCACCAAGCGGGGCTTGTTCCGGAAACATCTGATGCATTTGTTTACAATGCTGGAAACTGTTTTGCGGCCACCAATCGGCCAATATTGCAGGCGAATTGCTCCCAACAAGGCTCGTGGTCCAGCATGGAGATTCCGCTCATGAAAGTGAGTGACAATGGCGATGGTGACTGGTTGTTGTCTAGGCAGTATAATATAATAATATAATAATATATAATAATAGGAAGGGTTGACTTTTCGAGGCGCCCACCAACTCGAAGAATACCAAATTCATCCTGAAAGGGCAATAATGATGAGAGTATACTGGAACGAACGACCACGCCCTTTGATTGCACGTTCTTTATATCATCCCAAAGAGAGCCCTTTTGAACGTTACGTAAAAAGTATGAAGGATCCAAAACGTATGTCGGAGATCAAAAGTCCGGGGCGCCGAATACGATGGATGAACTTGTACACATAGGCAAACACTCGTTGAATAGCAGAGAAGGAATTCACATATTTGCACCTTAATATGGCATCATCTGTAGGATCTGTGATGAGCAACACTCTTTTGCGTAACTCCAGTATTGGTTTTTCAAGAAGACAAGTCGCAGGCCAGCACCTTTGTGGACCAGTCAAAAATTCAGGACCACATGACCAAAGTTTTGACTGTATAAGCTCGTCAGGAGTGGCCCCTGTGGAGAGAATGTCAGCTGGATTACTGGCTGTTGGAACATAATGCCACTGGAAGCCCGCTGTGAGTTCCTGGATGGTGGCTATTCGATTTGCAACGAATACGTTGAACTTCGACGATTCATCTCGGATCCATGAAAGACATATTGATGAATCTGACCAACAATGGAATGTACCGGTAAATAATTTCATTTCAGCTACTTCCTGCATCAATTGGGCTAACAAAAGTGCGCCACAAAGCTCGACTTTTGGTACCGTAAGAGTTTTAAGTGGAGCCACTCGTGATTTAGAACAGAATAGGCGTGAACTCGAATGATGTCCCTTTGAAACCACATAAATGCAAGCTCCGTACGCGGCAATGCTAGCGTCACAGAAACCGTGACCCTCTACATCGCACGTTGTATTGCAAACCAACCGGGGAAAGGTAGATAATTGGACATTCCTGAAAGTTTGGCAAAGTTCCTGCCAGGCAGTATTTAGAGAAGTTGGAAGACTCTCATCCCAATCCAAGTTTTCCTTCCAAAGAAGCTGCATAAAGATTTTGGCCTTAACGATGACTGGTCCAATTAATCCTAGTGGATCGTAAAAACGAGCTATGGTGGACAGAACAGATCTCTTGCAAGGTTTAAGTGTCTGATTGGCAGCCGTGAGAGAAAACATTAATTTATCAGTTGAAGGATCCCACGCAAGGCCCAAGGTTTTGGTAATGTCGCTTCCATCGCTAAATTTTTAAAAAACGAGTCCTTATCCTTGTCAGGAATGCCTTTTAGCACTGCAGAGTGACTCGAGCACCATTTTCTGAGTTCAAAACAACCTTTAGATAGGATGCCCTTTGTTTGATTTAATACGTCGATCGCCTCTTGGACCGAGCCACCGCCAGATATAAGGTCATCTACATAGAAATCGCGTCGAAGAATTTTCGCACCAATTGGAAATGAATGTTGCTCGTCGACTGCCAATTGCTGCATTGCTCGAACGGCAAGAAAGGAAGCTGGTTTTGTGCCATACGTAACTGTGTCCAACTTGAAGACACTTATTTCAGAATTAGTAGAATTTCGCCACAAGATGCATTGTAGGTAGTTATCTGGGACCGTTACTCTGACACAGCGATACATCTTGCCAATGTCTCCAGTAAGGGCAACGGGGAACGTGCGAAATCGCATCACAATGTTAAACAGTTTCGGTTGTATGACGGGCCCAGCCATCAACACTTCATTCAGCGAACACCCAGTGCTGGTGGTAGCTGAACCATCAAACATGACACGAAGTTTGGTGCTCGTGCTTTGTTCCTTCAGCACACAATGATGAGGGAGAAAATATTTGCATAAACGTAACGACTCTGGAGGGACAAGAGTCATATGTCCGAGCTCCATATACTCTTGAATGAACGCGCAATACTGGGATTTAAGGTTGGGATGACGATGCAACTTTCTCTCAAGCGATATAAATCTGCGAAATGCCTGTTGATAAGATTCACTTAATTGATCCAGCGTGAGTTTGAGAGAGAGTCGCACGGAATATGCTCCTGTTGGCAACCTTTGGAAATTCTTAACAAAATGCTCCTCGCAGTCAAGCTCTTCCTTTGTTGCTTTAGCAACAGGGTCTGGAAAACATTCTACTTCCCAAAATCGTTGAATTAACTCATCGGTTCGGCCATCAGAATCAGTGCGGGCATCAGACGATACACGATTGGCCAAAAGAGAGGTACCGATTAATAAGTCAACTCGCTGCGGCTTGTAAAAGCAAGGATCAGCGAGGCGAATATTTCCAGGCACATTCCAATTAGTTGTATTAAGGGCGATGCTTGGCTGGCGATCTGCTATAGTGGAAGCTACGATGGCTGTGATGATTGCAGAGTACTCTGACGTTTGAGATTGTAGATTGACTGTCACAGTGCATCCATCAGTAGCGAAAGGAGCGTTTCCCAGGCCAGCAACTGCGGCTGAAGACGGACTTTTCTTCAACTGAAGCTGTTGAGCGAATCGGGATGTAATTAAATGTAGCTGTGACCCACCATCCAATACAGCACGACACGGAACTAGAGTTCCAGACCGATTTTTAACTAGTACAATAGCAGTGGCTAGGAACACAACATCGCTGCTGAGGTTGTGGGCAACAAGAGAGGTAGAGGCGGGGGCTGAAGAAGCTGCAGTAGGAGTGACAGAGTGATGAATCGAATGCAAAACGTCTAAATGCAGAAGTGTGTGGTGTTTGGAGCCACATGTGCGACAAGCTCCGGAATTGCATGTTCGTAAAAGATGTCCCCTTTTAAGGCAGTTGAGGCATAAAGATAATCGTTTTGCTTCCTTGAGACGCATATCTGGAGACAAATTGCCAAATCTTGGGCATTGCCATATATTATGCTCTTCACCATTGCAAAATACGCAAACAGCAGCCATTGAGTTAGTAGCAACGAGTGATGTCCTACTGGAGTTAGTCTGTTTGTTTTTGCCCACCTGAGAGCTCGGCGTATAGGTTGCCATAGCATAATCCACACTCTCTAGGGTTCTGCAGCGTTGCTCCAAAAATGTGGCTATTTGTGCCCATGATGGAATTAAAATTGCAAACGCGGGATCCTCCAGCTTCTCTTCCCACTTCGCCTGCGTAGCAGGATCCAGTTTTTGAAGTAGCACCTGAACATGGATGCAACCAGCAATTTGCTCCTTGCTACCCAAACTGGTGAGAGCACGAATATGGGCATTAAACTTATCCGACAATTCACGCAGCATGCCAGCGGAGCCATTCTCTACCTTCTTGAGCCCCAGCAGTTCAACGATGTGTGCCTGAAATACTAATCGACGGTTATCAAATCGTTTTTGTAATAAATTTAATGCTATGGAATAATTAGCCTCTGATATTTCCAATGACCGAATGGTATCCAGCGCAGAGTCCTTCAAGCAGAGCCGCAAATGCTGCATTTTTTCAATGTTTGTGAGTTCGGGATGATTTTCGATTAAAGTTGTGAACATTGAAAAGAAATCTGACCACTCTGTATAACCTCCAGAAAACGTTGGCAATTTGATTGGCGGTAAGGTCGGTAACGCTCTGGATTTAGTCATTGACGCAGCAGCAATAGGCTCATTTACAAATGTGGAGCTGGACGGCAATGCTGTACTCTGCGCTTAGCAATTTCAAACCGCACCGAAGTCTCCAAAGTTACTGAAAGCTCATCAAAAGCCTCGCGTAACTCACTGCCGATTTCGTCAAAGTCTAGTTCTTCCAATTTGTTTTGAGCGTCTTCAAATGCAGATTCCATTTTTTCAATCCGCTTGAGCAGCACCAATAATGCAATTTCATCATTATTGGCAATGAGCGTTTGGTTGAGGCTAGATTGAAGCGCCTGCAACCGCTCATACGAGGACGCCACCTTGCGCTTTAAAAATGACACCCTGTTTGTAGGCTGGGCCAACGATTCAGCACTAGAACTTTCCATGGCAACCGAAGCAAACGAAAAAAGTCAAAGAAAAAGTCGTTGACCGTTGACTTATTGTTACCACTGTACTCTTAAGCGTGCGCAACAGTTTGTCGAATAAAAACAAGTAAAATGCAGATAGCGAGAGCCAACGCGTCTGTATGTAGGTGTATAAATGCTTATGTACACAGACTCCTCTTTACTGCAATTTACCGCATGACACTGCTCGTACATATGTATGTATATAAGAGCGGTTTTTAATTGCTGCCGAAACTAGTAACAACTAGCTCAATTTTAATTTAAATAATTTTATGCAACACTATAATGTTAAATAAAAAGATTCACGTCGGGGTCACCAAAATGTTGGGCTAACAAGCTTTTTATTAGCACTTAGTAGCGAGAAATTAAGGATGTTATAAAAACTACACCCTTTCTTATAAGTTCATGCAACGGGTTGATTTATTTATGCTTATAGCAAACGTATTGACAATATGCAAAAATGTAAAATTTTTAGCGAAGCGATCGATAAGAGATCCGATATAACGAATATACGAAACAAGAATGGATTGCGGCGTCGCTAGCATTGATGCGCTAGCCGCTTAAGACAAAGTGCAAAAGGTAAAAGAGCGCGATAAACGAAACTACGATGAGCGCAAAGCGATAAGCGCTAGATAGTTAACAGCAAATGATATTGAGTTATTTTATGACATGCGAGAAGCGCCAAACAAAACAAAATAGCGACATTGCTTGCCTCGCAGGGCAATATATAACTGAAATGTTATGCTAACATAATACAAGTTTAATTTTTAGATGCTGAGCCGAACAGTCTTAATTGCAAAATAGACCTAGAACCGTCCGAGGATTCGTTTATAATAAGACCAAATAATATAAATGTCCAAATTTATGTTCCAATAACATTCAGTTCTGGTAACAATTCAATACTTCTACCTGCAAGATCAGAAGTCGTCCGAAAAATTTAACTAACTTTAAGTGAAGATTGTATATTAATCACAAATCAGGAAATTACACCTGGTATTTGCGTTGCAAACACAGTTGAAACACAAAAGAATATATTTGTGCGATTTCTTAATACGACCAATAAAGACCAATTAATTAATATAAATAATCTGAATTTTGAACCACTTTCGAACTACGACGTAGTTCAAACTATTCCAGAAAACAGAAAAAACACAGTAATAGCTCATTTCAACAAAAACTTCCCAAAACAATTTAAACCACAATTAATAGAACTATGCACCAATCCTAGTGATGTATTCGGACTTGAAACCGAATCAATAACAACAAATAATTTTTATAAACAAACATTGAGATTGAAGGACACTGAACCGATTCATATTAAAAACTATCGAAGCCCGCATACTCAGGTAGAAGAAATTCAAAAACAAGTAGGCAAATTAGTCTCCGACAAAATTGTCGAACCATCAGTTTCAGAATACAATAGCCCACTTTTACTTGTTCCAAAGAAAGCACTTCCAGGCTCAGAAGATAAGAAATGGCTTTTAATAAATTGACTACCGTCAGATTAATAAAAAACTGTTGTCTGATAAATTTCCACTACCCAGAATTGATGATATTTTAGATCAGCTAGGTAGAGCAAAATATTTTTCATGCCTTGACTTAATGTCAGGTTTTCACCAAATTGAACTTGAAGAAAGTTCAAGCAATATAACGTCTTTTTCAACGAGCAATGGCTCATATCGTTTTACGCGATTACCTTTTGGATTGAAAATAGCACCAAATTCATTTCAAAGAATGATGACTATTACGTTCTCTGGACTCGAACCTTCTCAAGCATTCCTTTACATGGATGACCTAATAATTATAGGTTGTTCCGAAAAACATATGCTTAAAAAATTAACTGATGTTTTTAAGAAATGTAGGAAATACAATCTGAAGTTGCATCCTGAAAAATGTTTATTTTTTATGCATGTATTTACATTTCTGGGACACAATTGCACCTATAAAGGAATCTTGCCAGACAACAAAAAATACGAATTCGTTGCATTCTGCAATTATTACAGACGTTTGATAAAAAATTTTGCCGACTATTCTCGTCACATAACAAGAATATGTAAAAAAGATGTTAAGTTCGAATGGACAGCCGACTGCCAGCATGCCTTCGAACATGTCAAATCGACACTAATATTATTACAATACCCAGATTTCAGCAATGAATATCGCATAATAACTGATGCAAGTAAGCAAGCTTGTGGAGCGGTTTAAACTCAAAACCATAATGGGCTCCAACTCCCAATTGCTTATGCATCACGTTCATTTACTAAGGGAGAAAGTAATAAAAGTACAACAGAACAAGAATTAGCAGCAATACACTGGCCAATTACACATTTTCAACCATATATTTATGGCAAACATTTTACAGTCCAAACAGATCACAGACCATTAACATATTTGTTTTCAATGGTCAATCCTAGTTCAAAGTTAACACGTTTGCGGCTCGAATCAGAAGAATACGATTTCACAGTAGAGTATCTAAAGGGTAAAGGTAACTATGTAGCTGATGCGTTATCAAGAATAACCATCAATGAACTAAAAGATTTACAAGTTATAGTAATGAAAGTCACTACCAGCAACCAAAGTAAACAGAAAAACTCCTGCGCAGGAAAAGATCAAGTAGATTTGCCTATGCAAACTCTTGACAACGCTTCTAAGCTCAACGTAAATAAAGTCATTTGTAAAGACGAAGTACGAAAAGTAGTGGCCTTGCTTATATTAAATAATATTTGATTTTTCAAACATGGAAGAAAAATTATAGCAAGAATTGATGTTAGCGATCTGTACACCAATGGAACATTTGACTTAGGTCAGTTTTTCCAAAGGCTCGAAAAAGAAGCCGGTATACATGAGATCAGCCAACTCAAACTGGCACCGAGCAAAAAGATATTTGAATTAATTTCAATTGAATCTTTTAAAAACATTAAAATCATTACGAGTAGCGCTACTCAAGCCGGTGACCATAATAAAAAATGAAAAAGATCAAGAAGCGATACTGTTTACATATCATGACGGTCCTATACAAGGAGGTCATACTGGCATTTCAAGAACGCTAGCTAAAATAAGGAGACACTACTACTGGAAAAATATGACACGTCATATAACCAAAATGCCAAAGTCGAAAACGACGACCCATACAAAAACACCTCTGACAATTACAGAAACGCCGATAAATGCCTTCGACAGAGTGATAGTGGACTATATAGGTCCACTGACAAAATCCGAAAATGGATACGAATATGCAATTACAGTGATATGCGATTTAACAAAGTATCTTGTAGCTATTCCAGTACCAAACAAATCCGCTAAGACAGTTGCAAAAGCAACATTTGAATCTTTTATACTGAAGTTCGGTCCAATGAAGACGTTCACTTCGGACATGGGAACTGAATATAAAAATTCTATTATTAATGACCTGTGCAAATACCTAAAGAAAGACAATTTAACGTCTACAGCACACCACCACCAGACAGTTGGAACAGTAGAAAGATGTCATAGAGCTTTCCACGAATACATACGTTCTTATATATCGGCTGATAAGACTGATTGGGATGTATGGCCCCAATATTTTGTTTACTGTTTCAACACGACCCCCTCTATGGTACACAAATATTGTCCATATGAGTTAGTTTTCGGCAAACATAGCAACTTGCCAAAATATTTTAATAAAATAGATGATATTGATCCTATATATAATGTAGATGATTTCGCTAAGGAAACAAAGTTTAGACTAGAACACGCATATAAAAGAGCTAGGATAATGTTAGAAAAACATAAGGCAAAAAATAAAGAATATTATTATAATAAGGTTATCGACTTTATATTAAAAGTAGGAGATAAGGTTTTATTGAGAAACGATACAGGCTATAAATTGGAACCAGTTTATTTAGGCCCCAATGAAGTAATAGGAATAAAAGATAGAGATAACATTACAATAAAAGATAAAAAAGGTAAAAAACAGAAAGTTCATAAGGATGGGTTAAAAATTTTAATACCTAATCATTTTTGTAGTATGGCCATATAAACACAAAACAAACGAGAAAGAAAGACTATTTTCGGCACGCCGAAGATCTAATACCCTTGCAGACCCAACCTTTTCATAATGCTCATAGTGCTTTGCCCGTATCTAAGAAGCACAGGGAAAATAGTTAATGCCGAGTTTGGTCAAGATATCTTTTCGACCGATCGTTCCTATGCTAGCTATAGATATCTTTTCGACCGATCGTTCCTATGCTAGCTATATGATATAGTGGTCCGATCTTAATAGGATTTTGCATATATATGGGGAGCATAGTAAAACTAATAAATGCCGAGTTTGGTCAAGATATCTTGAAAAACAAAATGTTTTTTCATACAAAAACTTAATTTTCGACCGAACGTTCCTATGGCAGCTATATGATATAGTGGTCCGATCCAGCTGGTTTTGACATATGTGCTGCGTGCAACAGAAAAAGGGACTTCTGCAAAGTTGTATTAAGATAGCTTTAAAACTGAGAGACTAGTTCGCATAGAAACAGACAGACGGACATGGCTATATCGACTCGGCTGTTGATGCTGATCAAGAATATATATACTTTATGGGGTCGGAGATGTCCACTTCTATGCGTTACACATTTCACACAAAATTATAATACCCTCTGCAAGGGTATAAAAAAGAATATAAAAGAAGATCATGAAGCAACAGCTGTCAGTCAGAAACTTGATAAGCGATGAAAAACAACCGCCGAAATAATATCAAAATTATCAAGAACGGCAAAAGGAGAATCAGTTGAAGTACTATGAGCTAAACTCCTAAACCTTCAGCAAAAGAGCAAAGCTGTCAACATTTATACACAAGAAGTTGAGCATCTAGCAAAAGCTGTGGTTGGTGCTAATATTAATGATGGTTTAAGTTCAGATTTAGCCACCAAATATAGCACAGCCCAAGCTGTAAAAGCTATGACAAAGAACTGCGCTATAGATAAGGTAAAACTTATCATGCAGGCATATCAAAATTTGTCGATAATTGCACAGAAGCAACCGGAGAAACTAATACTGTCCTTTATTACCAAAATTACTCTCATCGTGGAGGAAACCGCGGCAGAGGTAATTATAGAGACCGACCATACAACAGAGGCGGCTACAATAATAACAATAGAGGACAAGGTCAAAAAAGAGGAAACTCTAGATGCCGTGGCATCGGAGATGTCCACTTCTTTGCGTTACACATTTCACACAAAATTATAATACCCTCTGCAAGGGTATAAAAAAGAATATAAAAAAATAACAAATAAAAATAAATATATATTCTATACATATATAACCATATAAATAAAACATTTTTAGATAAAAAATTTATTACTTTCAAAAACGTTATTTTATTCAACTATCAAAAAAAAAAAAAATAGTGATAAAGGGATAAAGGGTCTCAGCTAAGAAGTAGCCAAGTATAGATTATAATGATTATTCACAAATAAAGATTCCATTTGGAGCAAAAGCTCCAAGAAATAATAGATTTAATATCTATTCTATTTCTACAATTAGTTAAAATTGATATGATTTTATTACGAATTTCCTCATATTCCGTCTTCCAAACAAAGCTATTATTTTTGGATATTATATAATGCTTCCATCTGCTCAGAAAATATTGGTAGGCCTATAAATTATCGCACCTGTGTTACTATCTTGCGTGGATTTTTATCCAATTTGACCCGCTTCAACCAAGTATCCTAGAGCACTTTGTAATATAAAAGGAAAATCTAGCTCGAGACAAGTTTTCCAAGACAGCTTGTAGCCTTTCAAATGCCTTTGTCTTCGCTACAATCAACACGTCAACTATATAGACGATGGCATACGTTTGAGCCAAATCACCCAATGCTCCAACCCAATGCTCCAACCCAATGCTCCAACAATCACCCAATTGCGCGCTGAAAAATTTTTTCTATCCAAAAGGCATAACCAAAAATTCATATTGTCCTTCTGGCGGTACAAAAGCAGTGGGCTCGATAAAGTCAGGATGTATTGGAACTTGGAACTAAAAGCCACTTGCCATGTCTAAACCTTCCCGCAGTCTGTTAATTTGATCAGCAACCAAAGGCGGATATTTGTCAGCAACGGTATTAGCATTATGTTCCCGATTATCGACACATAGCCGATCGATTCCATTTCTAACCATCAGCAATGGGCTTGCAAATGGGGAGCAACTTGGACGTATGACATATGATTTTAACAATTATTTTATTTTATTTCGCACGACTTTCTTTTTTTTTTGGTCACTCGGGTTTGAGGAATACCCTCAATAAATTTATCAGCATAGTTTTGCAACAATTCTAGCAGAAGATTCTTGTCCGTGTTGCTTAATGCTCTATCATTATTCAAATACTTTACGTAACTTGTATCTGACACTTTTATTAGTGCATCATTTTGCATTTTATTAGGGCTTCGGTCTCGATGGAGACTCCAAAGCATAGTCCGAGTATATCACGGCCTATTAATACATCGTATTTCAAAAACGTATCCATTTACACATGAAATAATATTTCTAAGGACTACTAATCAATTTTGACAGTAACCAAGATTTGCATAGTGTCATGCCCAGAATTTTCAACAATGCCCCTTCAGTTCACAACTCACATGATAATCATACATTTAGCCACAATAAATACAACTAAATGGAACGGGCTTACCAAATTTATGCAGCATTTAACATTTCCAATGCTCCAATTATCCAGAAGCTGAAGCTGCTTCGTTAGAATTTTCTCGTGGAGAGGCATTGTCCAATCCTACTTCTGATGTCGCATCAGAGAAATTGCAAGAAATTGAGAAATTGCAAGAACCGAGTGTCGCTGTAGTCACAAATAATAATATGTTGAAGTCACAAATAATAATATGTTTGTTCACTATGGCTGGCACTTTTAGATTGAGTATATTTTCATCATCCTCTAGCACACTACTTATGCAAGTACTACTAGTGAGTACTTAACACTAAATACCGAACTGAACGCTACACAACACACTCGGGCCATGCTCGGCAGAGACAAACTTCATTGTCTCACACCACGCTTTCACTAGCAACCCTAATACAAATGGGTTAGTAATATTGAATAAGAGTACTGTTTTGAGGAGATGCTAGTTTGCCCCCCCTTTCGGCCCCTTTTATGTTTTATAAATTTTAATAAAATCAAAGGAGCCTTTAGACTGCTTGTAATGCGTGATTTACTTCTCGAACTTTCAAAAATAACTATCGATAGATTAGTGATGAGCAATTTACAATGGTATTTTATGGTGGTTTAAAAATAATAGTATGTGACTTCAATATCGTGATTTGAGAAGTAAAGATATATTGTAATTCAGATATAATATTATTCAGAGGGCGTTCTGCTGCGAACATGCTCTCCCCGTTGGAAGATACAAGCTTTCAACCGATGTGGTCTCGATTGGCAGAACGGCGATTTTGGCAATGGCTCTCTTGACCAGACCATTTTGTGTACGAATGACTGCTACTCTCACAATGCCGTCGTCACCCGTGATGACGCTGTCGACTCGACCAAGCGGCCACCTAAGTGGTGGTGCATTGTCCTCCTTGAGCAGCACGATGCTACCGGCCTGAAGATTTTGCTTGGACGATCGCCATTTCCCGCGCTCTTGGAGCAACGATAAATACGATGTACTCCATTTCTTCAAAATGATTGCTGCATGTGACATATTCGCTGCCAACGGCTGAGGCGACCTATGCTTAGGTGAGTTAAGTCTGGCTCGTCGATAGTGGCATTGGCTTTGCCCCAGATGAAGTTACCAGGCGTGAGTATCTCCAAGTCATTCGGGTTTTCTGTAATATAGCAAAACGGTCTTGAGTTAAGCATTGCGGACTTGACTTGACAGCGGCCTCCCACAATCCTCCAAAATGTGGCGAACGGGGCGGAATGAATTTCCAGTTGATTCCCAGAGATAGGCAGTTGCGAACAATCTCATTGCGCTGGGGATCGCTTATAAACAGGTCGCGCAGTTCCTTCAGCTCATTTCGAGCACCCACGAAATTTGTGGCGTTGTCTGCCCATATTGTATGCGGTTTCCCTCGAAGGCTGCTGAATCTCTTCAAGGCAGCGATAAACGATGACGTGGACAGGTCCTCTACCAACTCTAAATGCGTTGCTTTCGTTGCAAAGTATATAATAATTGAGATGTAGCATTTCGTTGGTGAGCGATTCCTGACCTCTGATTTGACGTAGAAAGGACCGCAAAAGTCGATGCCAGTTACGTGAAACGTCGGACTTGGCTGCACACGCTCAGCTGGTAGCGGGGCCATGACTTGCTCCAGAAGTTTAGGTCGCATTCGAAAGCAGCGCACGCACCTGTTAATGATATTTGAGACAGCCTTGAGACCTCCGATGGGCCAGTATCGCTGGCGGAGTGTTGCTAGAAGGAATTGCGGACCAGCATGAAGAAATTCCAAATGATAATATGTGATCATAGCTGCGGTGACTGGGTGGCGTTTAGGCAACAATAACGGATGCTTTGCTTCATATTCCAAGCTTGAGTTCTGAAGGCGCCCGCCGATGCGCAAGAGTCCCTCAGCGTCCAACAGTGGGCACAATGAACGAAGTTTGCTTCTTGTTGGAAGCGGCCTTTTTAAGCTGAGTGCTCATCTGGAGTGAGTGGACCTTTTGATCTCGTCGAATCAGATCTTTTTAGCGCTATAAATCGATACACGTATGCGAAAGTGTGCTGTAACTTGGCAAATGTGTTGTTGAATTTACAAGATGCCGATAGGTCCGTCTTTGTTGATAGTACCAGCACTTTCTGGCGTCGTTCTGGAAGCTCAAAGGGATAGGCGAGGTTTTGAGGCCAAGTCGAGCTAGCGGCCTGTATGAATGGGGGTCCATTTTGCCATAGCTGTGTTTCTAAAAGTTCCAAAGGTGTGCATCCACGTGATAAAATGTCCGCAGGGTTCAGCTGAGAGGGTACATGATGCCAGGTCATGCCCTTGGTCCGCTCCTGTATTTGTGACACCCTGTTGGATACAAAGACGTTAAATTTTGAAGGTGAATCACGATCCATGCAAGCGCTACTGTTGAGTCGGTCCAGCAATGATATCTGCATTCGAACTGAATGCACTTGGCAATGTTTCCTACGAGCTCTGATAATAAAAGTGCAGCTGCCAGCTCAAGCTTTGGGATTGTCAGCGTCTTTAATGGGGCGACCCTTGATTAAGAGCATAGCAAATGTGATGAAAATACCCCTTGCATTTCTGATCTGACAAATACGCAAGCACCATAAGCGGCTGTGCTGCCGTCGCAAAATCCATGCAGCTCATACGTAGCCAGCGGCATCAATACAAAACGGGAGAATTTCAAGCTGCTGACAAATGAGAGTTGCGATATGAGTTTGATCCATTCGAAGTGCAGCGACTGCGACAGGCATTCGTCCCAATTGACCCTTTCCTTCCACAGTGCTTGGAGAAATACCTTTAACCTGGTAACGATGAGCGCGATCAATCCGAGCGGATCGTAAAATCTCGCTATCATTGATAATATGCTCCGCTTTGTGACTGATCCTTCGGGTACGATCTCCGCAAAGTTGAAAAGAAGGCTATAAGAGCTAGGGCTCCAAGCTAAACCAAGCGCCTTTGCAATGTTGGTGCCATCCTTGAACTCCATTAGCTTCTCACAATCGGATTCGCTTTCTCCTTTTAATGCATCAGGCTCGTTTGAGCACCACTTTCTGATTGGAAAGTGACCTTTAGCCAGTAGCAGTTTTACTTGCTGTCGGATCTGAATGGCTTCTTCTATAGAGTCCCCTCCAGAAATTAAATCGTCTACGTAGAAGTCGCGACAAACTGTCCTTGCAGCTAGTGGAAACGTAGGCTCTTCGTCGTGGGCCACCTGCTGCATCGCTCGAATTGCTAGAAACGCAGCGGGTTTGGTTCCATACGTAACTGTATCCAGGGTGTACGTCCTTATGCTTTCATTTTGGTGATCACGCCATAACATGCATTGCAGAAATTGATCTGGATGCGTTATTCGGACACAGCGGTACATCTTACAGATGTCACCGCACATGGCAACCTTTAAAAAACGAAAATTAATTAGAATGTTGAATAATTTGGGTTGAATTGCTGGGCCTGTATGCAAAAGATCATTCAGAGATGCGCCTGATGTCGATTTGGCTGATCCATCAAAAACGACGCGCAATTTGGTGGTTGAGCTATCTGGCTTTTTTACGCAGTGGTGGGGTAAATAGAATTGTGGGACAAGCTGCTGCTTGGAAGCCAAAGACATGTGGCCCAAGTCGATGTATTCGCACATGAATGCAGAGTAGCTCTCCTTCAGCTGGTGATTTTTGTCCAATTTGTTTACGAGCGACTTGAAACGTCGTAGAGCACGTTGATATGAGTCTCCTAGCGTGTCGAAGCTGAGCTTTGCTGGAAGCCTAACTGAATACTGCCCTGACTTTATTCGCGTGTAGCCTTGGAGAAATAGCTGCTCACATAGTGCGTCTTCATCAGAGAGCGCAGGGGTTGTACCGCAGCAATTGTCGACTTCCCAGAATCGTTTTACAATATCCGACAGTGGATCCTCCCATGGAATAGGTTCCTTGTAAAGGGCTGAAAGGGATGTGTGTTTGTTGTGTACGCGAGAGAGTCCGCCAGACGCAATCCATCCCAGCTTGGTCTTTTGGAGCGTTGGTAGGTTATCCGCCATTCGAATTCGGCCGATGCAAATGAGATCGAAAAATAGTCCGGCACCAAGTAATAAATCTATTCTTTGAGATTTGAAAAACGTTGGATCCGCGAGCGAGATGTTTTTGGGGATATTCCACCCAGAGATGTCTAACCCAAAGTGGGGCTGATAATCCGTTATACTGCGAGTAACGACTGCTGAAAATGATGTGCTGAAGCTCCTGTCACGTGACTGCGCTGATATGTCAGTGGACATGTTAGAAGATAGGGTTGATTCGCCTATACCAGATATTGATTCGGCAGCATGATGAGTTTTGAGTTGGAGCTGCTTTACTAGACGAGCAGTGATAAAGTTGAGTCGAGATCCAGAATCCAGTAATGCGCGGCAGGGTATGAATACACCTGAGTGGCTCTTGGCATATATAATGGCGGTTGGTAGAACCACGTAGTGGCTTCAGGTGTGAATTAAAGCGCAGTGCTGACGAGAGTTGAAGATGGTGGATTACTTAAAGACGATGCGTGAGGCTGGATCGTGGTTGCAGCCTGCAAGCTTGGTGTACACAGGGCAGATGATTGAGTTGTGATGGGGCTCATGTGCAGCAACGAATGATGTTTTTGTTTACAATGCCTGCAGTGACCTGAGCGACATTGCTGCAAGCCATGGCCTTTGCGCAAACAGTTTAGGCAAAGATGCAATCGCTTGGCCTCCTTGTGGCGCAAACTTGGGGACAGATTCAAAAACAACGGGCATTTAACAAGATCATCTCACCAGCGCTGAAGAATTCGTGCATTGCTAATAGTTGGCGTTGAACAGAAGCGCATTTGGCTTTGCCAAAGTCTTTTTCACGTGTCGAATTTTCCATTCTGTTGTTGGCGAGGTAATGTTCGGTTGGTACGTTTTGTTGAGTGCTCACTATACTCCGGCCTGTCACCAAAATTCACTTATGGAGAAGAGCTTTGCCCTTGACCACTGCGAATGTCACAGAGTGAGCAGTGCGAGAATGCGATTACCGTTTTATGTGTGCAGCGGCTTGTGTATGTGTATGTATCGAGATCAATTGTAGCGGCACTTGCATTCACATTCATATGTATGTATGTAAGTATGTAGGTATCTGTTCGACGGCTTCTTTTCTAAGCAAACGGTTGTGCTTGGCACTGATATGCACCAAACAGCTTGGTTATAATAGCCGATCTGCTAAATAACTCGATAAGATCGTTAGAGAGAAGCGCGCACTCGAGCCGGTGTGCGAAATATGTACATACATACATATGTACATATGTCTGTACTTGAGTTTAGTGCCTATGCTGCAGCAGCAAAAGAGCGATGAACAACGAAAGTAAGATTTGCGGCAAGACGAGAAGCAAGAAAGAAAAATCACGTCGGGGTCACCAATGTTTTAAGGAGATGCTAGTTTGCACCCCACTTCGGCCCCTTTTATGTTTTATAAATTTTAATAAAATCAAAGGAGCCTTTAGACTGCTTGTAATGCGTGATTTACTTCTCGAACTTTCAACAATAACTATCGATAGCTTAGTGATGAGCAATTTACAATGGTATTTTATGGTGGTTTAAAAATAATAGTATGTGACTTCAATATCGTGATTTGAGAAGTAAAGATATATTGTAATTCAGATATAATATAATTCAGAGGGCGTTCTGCTGCGAACAAGTACCTTCTGTAAAATTCTATGTTTATTACTAATACTTAATCGATAACATTCTAAAATAATAGTCACAACAATTTGTTTGATATACGACATTTATATAATTAAGTTTTACACGTCTAATTACTTTTAAAAAAATATATTTCAATTCTTTATTTTCAGTAACGGTTAGTTCTTACATCGACTACATTCAGATTTGCCTCAACCAACTAATCTATTTGTTGCGGTCGCTTAGCAAACTTCACAAATGACCAATGTTAATGTTATCACCAGGCTTTTTGTTTACAATATGTTTAAATAAGTATTACTTATATTTATGCTTGTGTGCTAAGTTATGTTAAAGGGTGGGAGCGACTATGCATATGTTACTCCTCCAACCATTAGAAAAGTGCCTGGCCTGAGGAGAATACTTTTTCAATTGGTGTATCTTCTATTTTTGTATGTGTTTCTTCTACTTATATTTTATATATTATTATTAATTTCTTAGGTATGCTTTTGAACTTATATGTTAAATACAGTATTGGACTTGTATTTATCTGGTTATTGTAATTATCTGGAATACATTGTTATATTTTGTCTGTCCATTTATAATTTGTTTCGATTGTGCAAACGAAAGTGGCTCTAATTATATAACATCATTGATTACATAAATGTTTTGAGTATAATCTAACATGTTATTTGAAATTGAAATTTCATTAACTTTCAGCGAACAATTAAAGATTTTTATAAAATTGATTTCTTCTATTGTTATTTCGTTATTTATACAATTGTGGTTTTAATTAGTTTTTGGTAAATTCCAAGTTAAAATTATATTTGGTTCTAAATAGTTGATTTGAAAATTTTTAAAAGTTTTAGTATAACTTCATTCTGATGTTATTTGGTTTAAAATTCCTGTCATACATTCATTATAAATTAATTTTTGGTTTCTTTGCTTTAAACTTTTTTGTTTTGTGAAAAATATTTTTCATGAGCTATTTCTGTCAAAATTTTATCATTATCATCTGGGTTTTTTATTGTATCTCGAGGAATATGGGATATTATCAGTATTTCGTTTGTATCTGATGTAAACCAAGTAGAAGTTTTTATACTCAACAATTTCTCAGAGTCGACATAAAAAATAGTCATGTTTAATAGGGTTAATTTTAATGCTTGGGCATTGATATGGTTTAGAGTTATTGATAGTAATAATATTACTAATATTAATTAGTTTAAGCTGGTGCTTGTATGTTCTGGTCGCTGTTCGTTGATGACCTGTAAATGTTATACTTACTTTGATATTTCCTCTTTTTACTTTTGAATTTAGTTTTGTAATGTATTATCTTCCTGCCTCTGTTTGTTTCCTCAACATGTTTTGATTTCGGCAACATGCCGATTTGTCTGAGTTCTCCTGTTTTCAATAACGGGGTTGTTGTCTTTGATTTAACTAATTGTGCATATGTTGTTGATGTTATTTATTAGTTTTTCTTTTTTAGCTTGAGGGTGTCCTGTTAGTCGTTTTGTGTTTTGTCTAGTAAGTTTCTTTTCGACGTCTGAGTCGCTGTTAATGATTCTACATTTTTCGTTAACTGTCTTATGAAAGCGTTTTAAGACGGATACGCCATTTTTACTAGTGGTTATATTAATATTTACTGCTTCTGAATTTAGCCATAATTGTAAAGCTGTGCAGATAAAAGCTGAGTCTTTGTCTGCTTTACATTCGATGGGCTTACCCATTTGGTTGAATACTTGTATTATAGCTCGTTTGGTTTCAAACCAGTCTCTACTTTTTATACCCTGAACCCATTAAAAATGGGTAAAAAGGGTATATTATATTTATGCAAAATGCAAATGTATGTAACAGGCAGAAGGAAGCATCTCCGACCCCATAAAGTATATATATTCTTGATCAGCATCAATAGCCGAGTCGATATAGCCATGTCTGTCTATCTGTCCGTCCGTCCGTCTGTCCGTATGTATGAACGCAAGGATCTCAGAACCTATAACAATTTTAGATGTAGATGCTCCTACAGAACCTATAACAGCTAGAGACATGAAATTTTAGATGTAGGTGCTCCTAGCGCCTGCGCACATCGAGTTTGTTTCCGATAATCGATAACTTACTCCGTTTCCAATCAATCGATAAAAATCGATATCGACATCCTGTTTTTTGAGCAAATTGGGTAAATAATAAGAGAGTCACCAAACTGATATGTTTGTTATATTCTAGAATATTATATATGTATCAAGTATCTTCTATTTTATACCTACATGATATGTTGCTTCTAGAATATTATATTGTGAGGCGGCCACTGAGGTCAGCCACCCCACAGTTTTAAATCCACGGCAAGGAGCCATCGTTTTATGGCCAAGATCACGGCAAGGAACCGTTGACGGGACGACTTAATAGTTTTGTTAGTTTATTAGTATTAATTGTATTAGTTTAAGATCATAGCTTAATAAGAGGCAAGGAGCAGCCAATATTGCAATTAATTTAGTTAATACTATTATTGAGTAAAGAGGCAAGGAGCCATTAATATTATGAGTAATTTAAGTAATATTATTATTGAGTTAAGGGCAAGGAGCCCAGTTCAGGTTTGAATTTAACCGCCGGCCGCCGCTGCAACCGGGCGTTGCTGATCGGTTGCTCAACACCGTCTTCGAGAGCGCAGCTTCAATTCGGCGGCGAAGAGCGAAAGCTCCGAAGCGAGGCTGCGAAAGCTAGCGGCGAAATCGAGCGGCCGAGGCAATCGCACGGCTCACTAGCGAGCGAGCCGGCACTTTTTTGGAGAACTATCAGGGTGAGTAGACGTGACGAGAAAAGGAGCGCGAGCGATAACAGCGAAGTGGGCTCCAAGACAGTGCGGCAGGGCCCTAGTTTAGGAAACTCAGTAGGGTAGAAGTTAATAAAACTAGTGAATAAAGTGAATGTAGTCTAAATAATGAGGGGAAATGTTAATCTTTGTATTCGCGGGCGGTCATACTTGTGCTAAACATCGGAAATAACCGATGCTCACCCTAACCTAGGGGAATGTAGTTGGTGCGTGGCCAAGGCCCGATAGTGTAGTTGGTGCGTGGCCAAGGCCCGATAGTGTAGTTGGTGCGTGGCCAAGGCCCGATAGTGTAGGTGGTGCGACGCCAAGGCCCGATAGTGTAGATGGTGCGAGGACAAGGCCCGATAGCGTATATGGTGCGAGGCCACGGCCCGCTAGAATACGTAGTACAAGGCTGCGGCTCGATAGAGTAGGTAGGATAGATGTAGTGCGAGGAATAGTTTGGTCGAAACATTCACTTTCCCCCCCACTATAAATGTCTTGTAACTCGCTGGGCCTGGTAAGACTGAGACTCGTACCCCGGCCAGAAGCTCCTTTACAAGTGGCGCCCGAGCAGGGACCTAGAGGCTTTTAAGGGCGTGGCATAGTTGCGGATTAAAGGCCGGAAAGTATGCCCAAATAAGTGTTTTTCAAACAAATTTTTTTTGCATACAGGGTATTTTTAATTCGGGCACACCTTAGGAGTTCCCGACTAGGGAATACCCTGAACCCTCTTTGAGGTGGTAGCGGGGAGGTGGTGATAGGTATAAATTGAAAGATACTTGATATAAATATAATATTCTAGAAGCAACATATCATGTTTGGTGACTCTAGCTCTTATTATTTACCCAATTTGCTCAAAAAACAGGATGTCGATATCGCTTAAAACTTTTTTGTTTTGTGAAAAATATTTTTCATGAGCTATTTCTGTCAAAATTTTATCATTATCATCTGGGTTTTTTATTGTATCTCGAGGAATATGGGATATTATCAGTATTTCGTTTGTATCTGATGTAATAATATTACTAATATTAATTAGTTTAAGCTGGTGCTTGTATGTTCTGGTCGCTGTTCGTTGTTGACCTGTAAATGTTATATTTACTTTGATATTTCCTCTTTTTATACCCTTGCAGAGGGTATTATAATTTTGTCGTGAAATAAATATATAGAAGGAGAAATCTCCGACCCCATAAAGTATATATATTCTTGATCAGCATCAACAGCCGAGTCGATATAGCCATGTCCGTCTGTCCGTCTGTCTGTTTCTATGCGAACTAGTCTCTCAGTTTTAAAGCTATCTTAATGAAACTTTGCAGAAGTCCCTTTTTCTGTTGCTCGCAGCACATATGTCAAAACCAGCTGGATCGGATTACTATAGCATATAGCTGCCATTGGAACGATCGGTCGAAAATTAAGTTTTTGTATGAAAAAACATTTTGTTTTTCAAGATATCTTGACCAAACTCGGCATTTATTAGTTTTACTATGCTCCTCATATATATGCAAAATCTTATTAATATCGGACCACTATATCATATAGCTGCCATAGGAACGATCGGTCGAAAATTAAGTTTTGTATGAAAAAACATTTTGTTTTTCAAGATATCTTGACCAAACTCGGTATTTATTAGTATTACTATGCTCCTCATATATATGCGAAATCCTATTAAGATCGGACCACTATATCATATAGCTGCCATAGGAACGATCTGTCGAAAAGTAGGATCTTGTATGAAAAAAATGTTGTTTATCAAGATATCTTGACCAAACTCGGCATTTATTAGTTTTACTATGCTCCTCATATATATGCAAAATCTTATTAATATCGGACCACTATATCATATAGCTGCCATAGGAACGATCGGTCGAAAATTAAGTTTTTGTATGAAAAAACATTTTGTTTTTCAAGATATCTTGACCAAACTCGGTATTTATTAGTATTACTATACTCCTCATATATAGGCGAAATCCTATTAAGATCGGACCACTATATCATATAGCTGCCATAGGAACGATCTGTCGAAAAGTAGGATCTTGTATGAAAAAGATTTTGTTTTTCAAGATATCTTGACCAAACTCTATATTTATTAGTATTACTATACTCCTCATATATAGGCAAAATCATATTAAGATCGGACCACTATATCATATTTTTTTGTATGGAGCATTTTTTGTTTTTCATGATTTTGCGATTAAACACGGCATTTAAAGATTTCACTATGCTCCCTTCATTTTTGCAAAATCTTATTTACATCGGTTTTTGATTAAAAGCCTTTTTTTTTGTTTATCAATATACCTAGGCCAAACTCGGCCTTAACCATTTTCTCGGCATTAAAAGGTTGGGTCTGCAGGGTATTAGATCTTCGGCATGCCGAAGATAGCCCTTCTTTCGCGTTTTTATACCCTTGCAGAGGGTATTATAATTTTGTCGTGAAATGTTAACGCCTAGAAGGAGACATCTCCGACCCCATAAAGTATATATATTCCTGATCAGCATCAACAGCCGAGTCGATATAGCCATGTCCGTCTGTCCGTCTGTCTGTTTCTATGCGAACTAGTCTCTCAGTTTTAAAGCTATCTTAATGAATCTTTGCAGAAGTCCCTTTTTCTGTTGCTCGCAGCACATATGTCAAAACCAGCTGGATCGGATTACTATAGCATATAGCTGCCATTGGAACGATCGCTCGAAAATTAAGTTTTTGTATAAAAACATTTTGTTTTTCAAGATATCTTAACCAAACTCGGCATTTATTAGTTTTACTATGCTCCTCATATATATGCAAAATCGTATTAAGATCGGACCACGATATCATATAGCTGCCATAGGAACGATCGGTCGAAAATTTAGTTCTTGTATGAAAAAAATTTTGTTTATCAAGATATCTTGACCAAACTCGGCATTTATTAGTTTTACTATGGTCCTCATATATATCCAAAATCCTATTAAGATCAGACCACTATATCATATAGCTGCCATAGGAACGATCGGTCGAAAATTAAGTTTTTGTATGAAAAAACATTTTGTTTTTCAAGATATCTTGACCAAACTCGGTATTTATTAGTATTACTATACTCCTCATATATAGGCGAAATCCTATTAAGATCGGACCACTATATCATATTATTAAGTTTTTGTATGGAGCATTTTTTGTTTTTCATGATTTTGCGATTAAACACGGCATTTAAAGATTTCACTATGCTCCCTTCATTTTTGCAAAATCTTATTTACATCGGTTTTTGATTAAAAGCCTTTTTTTTTGTTTATCAATATACCTTGACCAAACTCGGCCTTAACCATTTTCTCGGCATTAAAAGGTTGGGTCTGCAAGGGTATTAGATCTTCGGCATGCCGAAGATAGCCCTTCTTTCTCGTTTTTATACCCTTGCAGAGGGTATTATAATTTTGTCGTGAAATGTGTAACGCATAGAAGGAGACATCTCTGGCCCCATAAAGTATATATATTCTTGATCAGCATCAACAGCCGAGTCGATATAGCCATGTCCGTCTGTCCGTCTGTCTGTTTCTATGCGAACTAGTCTCTCAGTTTTAAAGCTATCTTCATGAAACTTTGCAGAAGTCCCTTTTTCTGTTGCACGCAGCACATATGTCAAAACCAGCTGGATCGGACCACTATCCTATATAGCTGCCATAGGAACGCTCGGTCGAAAATTAAGTTTTTGTATAAAAACATTTTGTTTTTTAAGATATCTTAACCAAACTCGGCATCTATTAGTTTTACTTTGCTCCTCATATATATGCAAAATCGTATTAAGATCGGACCACTATATCATAGAGCTGCCATAGGAACGATCGGTCGAAAATGTAGTTCTTGTATGAAAAAACATTTTGTTTTTCAAGATATCTTAACCAAACTCGGGATTTATTAGTTTTACTATGGTCCTCATACATATCCAAAATCCTATTAAGATCAGACCACTATATCATATAGCTGCCATAGGAACGATCTGTCGAAAAGTAGGATCTTGTATGAAAAAATGTTGTTTATCAAGATATCTTGACCAAACTCGGCATTTATTAGTTTTACTATGCTCCTCATATATATGCAAAATCTTATTAATATCGGACCACTATATCATATAGCTGCCATAGGAACGATCGGTCGAAAATTAAGTTTTTGTATGAAAAACATTTTGTTTTTCAAGATATCTTGACCAAACTCGGTATTTATTAGTATTACTATACTCCTCATATATAGGCGAAATCCTATTAAGATCGGACCACTATATCATATAGCTGCCATAGGAACGATCTGTCGAAAAGTAGGATCTTGTATGAAAAAGATTTTGTTTTTCAAGATATCTTGACCAAACTCTATATTTATTAGTATTACTATACTCCTCATATATAGGCAAAATCATATTAAGATCGGACCACTATATCATATTTTTTTGTATGGAGCATTTTTTGTTTTTCATGATTTTGCGATTAAACACGGCATTTAAAGATTTCACTATGCTCCCTTCATTTTTGCAAAATCTTATTTACATCGGTTTTTGATTAAAAGCCTTTTTTTTTGGTTTATCAATATACCTAGGCCAAACTCGGCCTTAACCATTTTCTCGGCATTAAAAGGTTGGGTCTGCAAGGGTATTAGATCTTCGGCATGCCGAAGATAGCCCTTCTTTCTCGTTTTTATACCCTTGCAGAGGGTATTATAATTTTGTCTTGAAATGTGTAACGCCTAGAAGGAGACATCTCCGACCCCATAAAGTATATATATTCCTGATCAGCATCAACAGCCGAGTCGATATAGCCATGTCCGTCTGTCCGTCTGTCTGTTTCTATGCGAACTAGTCTCTCAGTTTTAAAGCTATCTTAATGAATCTTTGCAGAAGTCCCTTTTTCTGTTGCTCGCAGCACATATGTCAAAACCAGCTGGATCGGATTACTATAGCATATAGCTGCCATTGGAACGATCGCTCGAAAATTAAGTTTTTGTATAAAAACATTTTGTTTTTCAAGATATCTTAACCAAACTCGGCATTTATTAGTTTTACTATGCTCCTCATATATATGCAAAATCGTATTAAGATCGGACCACTATATCATATAGCTGCCATAGGAACGATCGGTCGAAAATTTAGTTCTTGTATGAAAAAAATTTTGTTTATCAAGATATCTTGACCAAACTCGGCATTTATTAGTTTTACTATGGTCCTCATATATATCCAAAATCCTATTAAGATCAGACCACTATATCATATAGCTGCCATAGGAACGATCGGTCGAAAGTTAAGTTTTTGTATGAAAAAACATTTTGTTTTTCAAGATATCTTGACCAAACTCGGCATTTATTAGTTTTACTATGCTCCTCATATATATGCAAAATCGTATTAAGATCGGACCACTATATCATATAGCTGCCATAGGAACGATCGGTCGAAAATTAAGTTTTTGTATGAAAAAACATTTTGTTTTTCAAGATATCTTGACCAAACTCGGTATTTATTAGTATTACTATACTCCTCATATATAGGCGAAATCCTATTAAGATCGGACCACTATATCATATTATTAAGTTTTTGTATGGAGCATTTTTGTTTTTCATGATTTTGCGATTAAACACGGCATTTAAAGATTTCACTATGCTCCCTTCATTTTTGCAAAATCTTATTTACATCGGTTTTTGATTAAAAGCCTTTTTTTTTGTTTATCAATATACCTTGACCAAACTCGGCCTTAACCATTTTCTCGGCATTAAAAGGTTGGGTCTGCAAGGGTATTAGATCTTCGGCATGCCGAAGATAGCCCTTCTTTCTCGTTTTTATACCCTTGCAGAGGGTATTATAATTTTGTCGTGAAATGTGTAACGCATAGAAGGAGACATCTCCGACCCCATAAAGTATATATATTCTTGATCAGCATCAACAGCCGAGTCGATATAGCCATGTCCGTCTGTCCGTCTGTCTGTTTCTATGCGAACTAGTCTCTCAGTTTTAAAGCTATCTTCATGAAACTTTGCAGAAGTCCCTTTTTCTGTTGCACGCAGCACATATGTCAAAACCAGCTGGATGGGACCACTATCCTATATAGCTGCCATAGGAACGCTCGGTCGAAAATTAAATTTTTGTATAAAAACATTTTGTTTTTTAAGATATCTTAACCAAACTCGGCATCTATTAGTTTTACTATGCTCCTCATATATATGCAAAATCGTATTAAGATCGGACCACTATATCATAGAGCTGCCATAGGAACGATCGGTCGAAAATGTAGTTCTTGTATGAAAAAACATTTTGTTTTTCAAGATATCTTAACCAAACTCGGGATTTATTAGTTTTACTATGGTCCTCATACATATCCAAAATCCTATTAAGATCAGACCACTATATCATATAGCTGCCATAGGAACGATCTGTCGAAAAGTAGGATCTTGTATGAAAAAAATGTTGTTTATCAAGATATCTTGACCAAACTCGGCATTTATTAGTTTTACTATGCTCCTCATATATATGCAAAATCTTATTAATATCGGACCACTATATCATATAGCTGCCATAGGAACGATCGGTCGAAAATTAAGTTTTTGTATGAAAAAACATTTTGTTTTTCAAGATATCTTGACCAAACTCGGTATTTATTAGTATTACTATACTCCTCATATATAGGCGAAATCCTATTAAGATCGGACCACTATATCATATAGCTGCCATAGGAACGATCTGTCGAAAAGTAGGATCTTGTATGAAAAAGATTTTGTTTTTCAAGATATCTTGACCAAACTCTATATTTATTAGTATTACTATACTCCTCATATATAGGCAAAATCATATTAAGATCGGACCACTATATCATATTTTTTTGTATGGAGCATTTTTTGTTTTTCATGATTTTGCGATTAAACACGGCATTTAAAGATTTCACTATGCTCCCTTCATTTTTGCAAAATCTTATTTACATCGGTTTTTGATTAAAAGCCTTTTTTTTTTTTTATCAATATACCTTGACCAAACTCGGCCTTAACCATTTTCTCGGCATTAAAAGGTTGGGTCTGCAAGGGTATTAGATCTTCGGCATGCCGAAGATAGCCCTCCTTTCTCGTTTTTATACCCTTTCAGAGGGTATTATAATTTTGTCGTGAAATGTGTAACGCATAGAAGGAGACATCTCCGACCCCATAAAGTATATATATTCTTGATCAGCATCAACAGCCGAGTCGATATAGCCATGTCCGTCTGTCCGTCTGTCTGTTTCTATGCGAACTAGTCTCTCAGTTTTAAAGCTATCTTCATGAAACTTTGCAGAAGTCCCTTTTTCTGTTGCACGCAGCACATATGTCAAAACCAGCTGGATCGGACTACTATCCTATATAGCTGCCATAGGAACGCTCGGTCGAAAATTAAGTTTTTGTATAAAAACATTTTGTTTTTTAAGATATCTAAACCAAACTCGGCATCTATTAGTTTTACTATGCTCCTCATATATATGCAAAATCGTATTAAGATCGGACCACTATATCATAGAGCTGCCATAGGAACGATCGGTCGAAAATGTAGTTCTTGTATGAAAAAACATTTTGTTTTTCAAGATATCTTGACCAAACTCGGGATTTATTAGTTTTACTATGGTCCTCATATATATCCAAAATCCTATTAAGATCAGACCACTATATCATATAGCTGCCATAGGAACAATCGGTCGAAAATTAAGTTTTTGTATGAAAAAACATTTTGTTTTTCAAGATATCTTAACCAAACTCGGCATTTATTAGTTTTACTATGCTCCTCATATATATGCAAAATCGTATTAAGATCGGACCACTATATCATATAGCTGCCATAGGAACTATCTGTCGAAAAGTAGGATCTTGTATGAAAAACATTTTGTTTTTCCAGATATCTTGACCAAACTCGGCATTTATTAGTTTTACAATATATATATATGCAAAATCCTATTAAGATCTGACCACTATATCATATTATTAAGTTTTTGTATGGAGCATTTTTTGTTTTTTCATGATTTTGCGATTAAACACGGCATTTAAAGATTTCACTATGCTCCCTTCATTTTTGCAAAATCTTATTTACATCGGTTTTTGATTAAAAGCCTTTTTTTTTGTTTATCAATATACCTTGACCAAACTCGGCCTTAACCATTTTCTCGGCATTAAAAGGTTGGGTCTGCAAGGGTATTAGATCTTCGGCATGCCGAAGATAGCCCTCCTTTCTCGTTTTTATACCCTTTCAGAGGGTATTATAATTTTGTCGTGAAATGTGTAACGCATAGAAGGAGACATCTCCGACCCCATAAGGTATATATATTCTTGATCAGCATCAACAGCCGAGTCGATATAGCCATGTCCGTCTGTCCGTCTGTCTGTTTCTATGCGAACTAGTCTCTCAGTTTTAAAGCTATCTTAATGAAACTTTGCAGAAGTCCCTTTTTCTGTTGCACGCAGCACATATGTCAAAACCAGCTGGATCGGACCACTATCCTATATAGCTGCCATAGGAACGATCGGTCGACAATTAAGTTTTTGTATAAAAAAACATTTTGTTTTTCAAGATATCTTAACCAAACTCGGCATTTATTAGTTTTACTATGCTCCTCATATATATGCAAAATCGTATTAAGATCGGGCACTATATCATATAGCTGCCATAGGAACGATCGGTCGAAAATGTAGTTCCTGTATGAAAAAACATTTTGTTTTTCAAGATATCTTAACCAAACTCGGCATTTATTAGTTTTACTATGCTCCTCATATATATGCAAAATCGTATTAAGATCGGACCACTATATCATATAGCTGCCATAGGAACGATCTGTCGAAAAGTAGGATCTTGTATGAAAAACATTTTGTTTTTCAAGATATCTTGACCAAACTCGGCATTTCTTAGTTTTACTATGCTCCTCATATATATGCAAAATCCTATTACGATCGGACCACTATATCATATAGCTGCCATAGGAACGATCGGTTAAAAATGTAGTTCTTGTATGAAAAAAATTTTGTTTATCAAGATATCTTGACCAAACTCGGCATTTATTAGTTTTACCAAGCTCCTCATATATATGCAAAATCCTATTAAGATCTGACCACTATATCATATTATTAAGTTTTTGTATGGAGCATTTTTTGTTTTTCATGATTTTGCGATTAAACACGGCATTTAAAGATTTCACTATGCTCCCTTAATTTTTGCAAAATCTTATTTACATCGGTTTTGGATAAAAAGCCTTTTTTTTTTGTTTATCAATATACCTTGACCAAACTCGGCCTTAACCATTTTCTCGGCATTAAAAGGTTGGGTCTGCAAGGGTATTAGATCTTCGGCATGCCGAAGATAGCCCTTCTTTCTCGTTTTATATTATTTTTTTATTTTTATACCCTTGCAGAGGGTATTATAATTTTGTCGTGAAATGTGTAACGCATAGAAGGAGACATCTCCGACACCATAAAGTATATATATTCTTGATCAGCATCAACAGCCTAGTCGATATAGCCATGTCCGTCTGTCCGTCTGTCAGTCTGTCTGTTTCTATGCGAACTAGTCTCTCAGTTTTAAAGCTATCTTAATGAAACTTTGCAGAAGTCCCTTTTTCTGTTGCACGCAGCACATATGTCAAAACCAGCTGGATCGGACCACTATCCTATATAGCTGCCATAGGATCGATCGGTCGACAATTAAGTTTTTGTATAAAAAAACATTTTGTTTTTAAGATATCTTAACCAAACTCGGCATTTATTAGTTTTACTATGCTCCTCATATATATGCAAAATCGTATTAAGATCGGACCACTATATCATATAGCTGCCATAGGAACGATCGGTCGAAAATGTAGTTCCTGTATGAAAAAACATTTTGTTTTTCAAGATATCTTGACCAAACTCGGCATTTATTAGTTTTACTATGCTCCTTAAATATATGCAAAATCCAATTAAGATCGGACCACTATATCATATAGCTGCCATAGGAAAGATCGGTCGAAAATTTAGTTCTTGTATGAAAAAAATTTTGTTTATTAAGATATCTTGACCAAACTCGGCATTTATTAGTTTTACTATGGTCCTCATATATATCCAAAATCCTATTAAGGTCAGACCACTATATCATATAGCTGCCATAGGAACGATCGGTCGAAAATTAAGTTTTTGTATGAAAAAACATTTTGTTTTTCAAGATATCTTAACCAAACTCGGCATTTATTAGTTTTACTATGCTCCTCATATATATGCAAAATCGTATTAAGATCGGACCACTATATCATATAGCTGCCATAGGAACGATCTGTCGAAAAGTAGGATCTTGTATGAAAAACATTTTGTTTTTCAAGATATCTTGACCAAACTCGGCATTTATTAGTTTTACTAATATATATATGCAAAATCCTATTAAGATCGGACCACTATATCATATTATTAAGTTTTTGTATGGAGCATTTTTTGTTTTTCATGATTTTGCGATTAAACTCGGCATTTAAAGATTTCACTATGCTCCCTTCATTTTTACAAAATCTTATTTACATCGGTTTTTGATTAAAAGCCTTTTTTTTGTTTATCAATATACCTTGACCAAACTCGGCCTTAACCATTTTCTCGGCATGAAAAGGTTGGGTCTGCAAAGGGTATTAGATCTTCGGCATGCCGAAGATAGCCCTTCTTTCTCGTTTAATATTATTTTTTTATTTTTATACCCTTGCAGAGGGTATTATAATTTTGTCGTGAAATGTGTAACGCATAGAAGGAGACATCTCCGACACCATAAAGTATATATATTCTTGATCAGCATCAACAGCCGAGTCGATATAGCCATGCCCGTCTGTCCGTCTGTCTGTTTCTATGCGAACTAGTCTCTCAGTTTTAAAGCTATCTTAATGAAACTTTGCAGAAGTCCCTTTTTCTGTTGCACGCAGCACATATGTCAAAACCAGCTGGATCGGACCACTATCCTATATAGCTGCCATAGGATCGATCGGTCGACAATTAAGTTTTTGTATAAAAAAACATTTTGTTTTTCAAGATATCTTAACCAAACTCGGCATTTATTAGTTTTACTATGCTCCTCATATATATGCAAAATCGTATTAAGATCGGACCACGATATCATATAGCTGCCATAGGAACGATCGGTCGAAAATGTAGTTCCTGTAAAAAAAAACATTTTGTTTATCAAGATATCTTGACCAAACTCGGCATTTATTAGTTTTACTATGCTCCTCATATATATGCAAAATCGTATTAAGATCGGACCACGATATCATATAGCTGCCATAGGAACGATCGGTCGAAAATGTAGTTCCTGTAAAAAAAAAACATTTTGTTTATCAAGATATCTTGACCAAACTCGGCATTTATTAGTTTTACTATGGTCCTCATATATATTCAAAATCCTATTAAGATCAGACCACTATATCATATAGCTGCCATAGGAACGATCGGTCGAAAATGTAGTTCCTGTAAAAAAAAACATTTTGTTTATCAAGATATCTTGACCAAACTCGGCATTTATTAGTTTTACTATGCTCCTCATATATATGCAAAATCGTATTAAGATCGGACCACGATATCATATAGCTGCCATAGGAACGATCGGTCGAAAATGTAGTTCCTGTAAAAAAAAAACATTTTGTTTTTCAAGATATATTAACCAAACTCGGCATTTATTAGTTTTACTATGCTCCTCATATATATGCAAAATCGTATTAAGATCGGACCACTATATCATATAGCTGCCATTACACATTTCACAACAAAATTATAATACCCTCTGCAAGGCTTGAACAACATTATTCAGAATACCCAGGAAGAGCAAGAGCCCAATTATACAAACGCTGCAGAAGCCGCCGTAGCTGACATTGAAGATGACAGTGAGGCAGGCTACGACAATTACTCAATTAATTTTTTAGGGAACGCTCCCGGCTGCCTTTTATCAAACGGCAGATGGGTGGGAAAACTATAAAAATCCTGATAGACTCAGGGGCGGCAAAAAACTAAAAAACGTAGTTTCTTTCGAAAAACCCTTTACCGTAAGCTCGATACACGGTTCGAGCGAGGTAAAACAAAAATGCTTCGTGAACATATTTGGCCAAGTATCCCCATTTTTTATGCTAGACACTCTCACCTCATTTGATGCCATTATATGCTTCGACTTGCTAACGCGAGCTGGAGTAGCATTAAATTTACAGGAGAGCACTCTCTGTTATAAAGATAAGTCTGAGCAGCTACAATATCACAACCGTGAAAGTGTAAATTTTACAGATTTAGATGATATTAAAGTACCAAACTCTGTTAGCAAAAAGTTCAAGGCTATGATGTTGAAGAGGCACTTCCTTTCAACACTTCTCTCATTGTCACTATTCGAAAAAAAAGACGGTATAATTAGACCATCCAAATCGCCATACAACAGCCGTTCTTGGGTCGTCGACAAAAAAGGTTTCGACCCCAAAAAAAAAACAAACGATTGGTAATCGACTTAAGGAAGATCAATGAACGAACTATAGCCGATGGATACCCAATGCCGAGTATTCCCATGATTTTATCAAATCTGGGACAGGCAAAGTTTTTCACGACCCTCGACTTAAAATCTGGTTACCACCAAATTTATTTTGCAGAACATGATCGCGAAAAAACCTCGTTCTCGGTCAATGGGGGAAAATACGAGTTCTGCCGATTGCCTTTCGGACTGAAAAATGCGGGAAGCATTTTTCAAAGGGCCATCGGTGATGTCATGACACATAGGGAAGTTTTGCTATGTGTACGTTGACGACGTCATAATTGTTTCCGCGACCGAAGCTGATTATGTCCGGCACATAAACACGGTGTTGGAATGTCTGTGCAATGCTAACATGCGTGTTGCTCAAGAAAAGACAAAGTTTTTCAAAGAAAGCGTCGACTTTCTGGGATTCGTAGTAACAAAAAACGGGGACAGAACCGTCCCTGAAAAGGTGAAAGCCATGCAGGAATTCCCTGAGCCAAAAAACTTTTTCATCCTGCGATCATTTCCTGGTCTAGCCAACTATTATAGAGGCTTTATTAAAGATTTTGCAGCAATAGCTAGGCCACTGACCAACATTCTCAAAGGAGAAAACGGCTCCGTGAGTAAACACATGACCAAAAAAGTCTCAGTTGAGTTCGATGAAACTCAACGCAATGCTTTCGAAACGTTGAGGAGTATTTTGGCATCAGAAGATGTAATCCTCATGTACCCGGACTTTAAAAAAGACTTTGATTTGACCACTGACGCTTCTATGGACGGCATCGGCGATTTGTCTCAAGATGGTAGGCAATAACTATGATTTCCAGAACACTCAAAGATAGCGAATCTCATTACGCTACAAATTAAAGAGAGTTGCTGGCCATAGTATGGGCTTTAGGGAGGTTACAAAATTATCTATATGGGACAAGGGAAATAAATATATTCACCGACCATCAGCCCCTAACTTTCGCTGTCTCTGACAGAAATACGGGTAAGGAAAATGTTGTGGCCGATGCCCTATCCAGACAAAACGTGAGCCCTTATCGAACGCTGCAACCATTCACAGTGAGACCTCGTTAACCTACACGATAGAGGCAACTGACAAGCCATTAAATTGCTTTAAAAACCAAATTGTCTTAGAAAAGGCACGTTTCCCACTACAAAGCAAAATGATAATCTTCGGCAAAAAAATTCGCCACATCATTAGCTTCGTGGACAAAGCTTCACTGTTCGAGATATTAAAACCACTCATCATCCCAGATGCAGTCAACGCAATTCACTGCGATCTTCCAACGCTCGCTAGCTTTCAACATTGGCATTACAAGAACTATGTGTCAGATATTACTGACAAAAACGATCAAATGAAAATCGTTACGACAGATCATAGCCGAGCGCACAGAGCCGCACAGGCCTTCGTGACTACTATTTTCCCAAAATGACTAATTTGGCAAATGAAGTTGTCACAAATTGCAAAATATGCACAAAAACAAAATATGATAGACATCCACAAAAACAAAAACTTGGAGTCTCACGAATACCTTCATATGCTGGCGAAATGTTGCATATGGACATTTTTTCCACCGATAAGAAGTTTTTCCTCACAAATTCTCTAAATTCGCTGTCGTCCAACCAATCCCGTCCCGAACAATAATTGACCTAAAAATGCCCATTATTCAGCTGATCAATCTGTTCCCTAAAACGAAAGCGATATTCTGCGATAACGAAGCAGCATTCAATTCACTCGGTCACGAATAACTGCCAAAAACCGCTGAATGTCATACACACCACATCTGTCGAATTTCGACAGAAAATTAAAGAAAAAATCGAAAAGGCACAGCAAGCTGTACTTGAAAGATGTAATGCAGCCAGACAAAACAGGGTTTTTGAAGTGGGGGAAAAGATTCTGGTAAAGAACCGCAGATTGGGAACAAGCTATCGCCCCTCTATATTGAAAAGAAAGTCGAGGCAGATCTGGGGACAACGGTCCTCATTGGGGGAAGAATTGTTCATAAGGACAGCCTCCGTTAACACCGTAGTTTGTTTTCTCTGTTTTTTAACGTGTTCTTTTACAATCAGATTCAATTTTTATACCCTTGCAGAGGGTATTATAATTTTTTCGTGAAATGTGTAACGCATAGAAGGAGACATCTCCGAGCCCATAATGTATATATATTCTTGATCAGCATCAACAGCCGAGTGGATATAGCCATGTCCGTCTGTCCGTCTGTCTGTTTCTATGCGAACTAGTCTCAGTTTTAAAGCTATCTTAATGAAACTTTGCAGAAGTCCCTTTTTCGGTTGCACGCACCACATATGTCAAAACCAGCTGGATTGGACCACTATATCATCTAGCTGCCACAGGAACCATCGGTCGAAAATTAAGTTTTTGTATGAAAAAACATTTTGTTTATCAAGATATCTTGACCAATATCGGCATTTATTAGTTTTACTATGCTCCCCATATATATGCAAAATCCTATTAAGATCGGACCACTATATCATATAGCTGCCATAGGAACGATCGGTCGAAAATTCAGTTTTAGAGTTTGTAAGAGTGCTTTAGGCTTATCAATTTTGGTATCAATAATTCGAACACGTGGAAATGATTATTTTCAATCTTTTAGAATTATATAATGTTAAAATGAACTTTTTTTTTATTAATTTTATTGCCGCTTTGTTTTATTAATAAAATATTTTGAATGGTGCAGGTTTTATTCATTTGCAAGAAGATTACTATCTATCCCGTGTCCCACCAACATGTCGCACTACAAATACAAGACAACACAGTAGCCGATTGCAACGATGACATACTAGCAGTCAACGAGTGCGTGTCAACAACCTCCGTTTGTAAGCTCACAGCACACGACTCCTGGCACGAGCATTATACGCTGGCAGCACGACCTCTTGCCGAACACAACCGAGCCACCTCGAACCAGTCGCATTAATAGACGATGGTATCATCATCATCAACGAAAGCACAGCTAAAGGGAGCACTGACGATGGCCCAGAGGATGAATAACCATAGTCTCCAGGTCATCAACAACTTTAAAAATAAGTTGGCATCCACAGAAACATCCAAGCACCTGGCCACAGTCGGCGTCGCTCTCAGCATTACCATCAGCAGCTTTATCATCATCTGGCTAGTTGTAAAAAAAATGGCAGACTTCGAGAAAGGTGAAAAGCAACATCAAAAGGTAAAGGACGGTCAGAAACTTGAGAGGGGAGTAGTTAACACATAAGAGTTACACGTAAATACATTACATAAGAATATCAAAACACTTTGTTTATCCATTCGCTCCAAACGCGTCACCTCCGCAACATAATAACTACAAGAAGTATCACCGGTGGACCAGGAGCAGACATCGCAGTCGCTACGTGGGACCGCACAACTTCGTAATTTACATAAGCTGACCGCTCCTCTGCCCGCGTCACTGGCAGCGCAGCTACGCGGTCTTTAGCTGTATGATTCGATTGTTAGAGAACTAAGATTCATAAAATAAAGGCACTACAAAGAAGCCAGTCATGCTTGTGTCTTGTGAGAACGATTAAATAATTACACTGTAATCAATCTTAGCTAGATTACAAAGTTCACATTCGTTAATTATGTTTTGGATTAAATTTTGATAGTGTGAGAAATAGTATATTTCTTTAAAAAGTCTGACCATCTTTTCGATACCCGTATGTATAAATTTCTTGTGGTTGCTAATTATTATTTCTTCAAATTCTGCATAGCTCCTAATGTCTTTCAGTTTAATATTTGTTCGTAATATTCACGTTGTTTTAGGGTTCATAATTTCTTCAAATGCTTGTTGTATTATTTCAAAATCTGAGTTGTATTCAATGTATAATACGCTTGAATAGTTGCAAAAATGTTTTATCAATATCTGTTTAGCTTTTTCAATATTTAGGTTTAAATTTTCGGTTTTTATCCTTAATTTTTTAAAATATGGTTCAACTTCTACCTTTTCGGTATCACTTCTAATAATTTCAGTTTGTCCTTTAAAATAATTCAATGGTTTTTCTGTTAAATGTATTAAGTTTTCGTTATCTTCTTCAGCGCTGTTAATATCTTGTTCGCCAAGCATATTTTCTTCAATTTTGATGCGTGATAAGGCATCTGCTACGTGGTTTAATTTTCCTTCTAAGTCTTTGATTGTGAAATTATATTCACTAAGTTTGATACTACAACGTTTTAATTTCATGTTGGGTTCTTTAATGTTGTTCAGCCAAACAAGTGGCTTGTGATCGCTTAAAATGTCAAATGGTCTGCCATATAAAAAATATTGTACTGCTCACACTATTGCTAAAAGGTCTTTTTCTATTGTACTGCAATTTTGTTCATACTCGTTTAATTTAATTAATTGGCTTGTTATCTTAACGTCACAGCTCCTTTTGCAAAATTACTTGCGTCGGTTGTTACCTGAAACTTCTTATGAAAATCTGGACATGTTAATATTGTGTCGTTCATAATTAATAATTTTAATTTTTCAATTTTCAATTTTTGCTGCGTTTTTTAAGTAAAGAGTCATGGGTTTTTTAGTTTTTGCAAAATCTGGAATAAACTTTCGATAATAACCACATAAGCCTAAAAATGATTTAATATCCTTTAATGTTTTTGGCAAGGAAATTCTTGTATCGCCTTTACTTTTAGTTTATTTGGCCGTATGCCTTCTGGACTTATAGTGTGGCCTAAAAATTCTGTTTTCATTTTCAGAAATTCGCACTTATCTAATTGAAGTTTCAAATTTGCCTGTCTTAATTTTTCAAAAACTTTATTTATTGCATATATTTAATTTGCTTTTCGATTTCTTGTTCAAAAGCGAAAGGGTAAACGTATGGTTTCTTGTAAATTGGATTTTCATGGTGTGTATTAATTTCGTGCTTAACAATATTCGTGAAGGACAAATTGTCACCTTCTTGAAATTGAATATCACTGAAATTTTTCAATAATTTTAATAGTTTTGATTTTTCTTCATCATTTAGATGATCAACTCGGTAATCTTGTCCCGATGTTATTTCATTACTTGTTGCGTAATTAACTTCTTGTGCATATATAAATAAATATATAAATATGCTTCAAAGTGTTTTTCTGCAGTTGGATCCCAAACTAATTGCTTATGCTTGAACGATCTCTCTCAATAATTATTATACTGTCATGACTGTAGTCAATAATGGCGTTGTTTGCCTTTAATAAATTTCTGCCTAAAAGCATGTCATAATGAGGTGAAAAATTGTGTATGTAAAATATATGGTCTTTGAATCTCCTCTAGTGGGCGATCATATTTCGAATGTACTTTGGATTGCGTTATGTTAAGCAACAAAGTGTCGCTAAATGGGTTATTGTTTATTTGATCTGATTTACCCTTACATTGGTTGGGTATGTATTATGTACAGTCACGGACAAAAGTATTGGCAATTGTGGTGTTGTCAACTAAAAATTCGAAATTTGAGAATAACCAACTTATTATTTTATTGAAATATATTTTTTTTATGATCTTTTAAATATCTAACTCACTTAAAAGTATTAAAAAAGGAACATTTTTTGTTGCTTCAAGCCTTACAAATAAAAAACAAAAAATATGGTAATTTTCATAGGGACAAAAGTATTGGCAAAAACTTAAATAATTGTGTTAAAATTTAAAAAAATAAAACATGAGATAAAAATTAATACTTAGTCGGCATGCCTTTTTGTTTTATAACGCTTTCCAGGCGATTTGGCATCGAATGCACCAATTTTCGGGCAACATTTGGCTCAATTTTGTGCCACTCTTCCATTAGGGCTTCTTTAAGCTCAGTCTTTGTTGAAAATGTATGCTTTCTAAGCCTTTTTTCTAGTTCCTCCCATAGGTGCTCGATTGGATTGAGGTCTGGTGATTGAGGAGGATGTGGAAGAACATGAGCTGTATTGTATGCAAGCCACATTCGCACATCATGGGCCGTGTGCTTTGGATCATTGTCCTGTTGAAAAGTGAACTGACTGATTAACATCAACTTTTCAGCGCTTTTTTTAAATTTGCCTTCAATATTTCCAAGTAAACACGCTTGTCCATTGTTCCTTCGATGAAAACTAGTTCACCCACACCAGCTGCGGACATACAACCCCACACCATAACACCTCCACCACCGTGCTTTACTGTGGGCATTAAGTTGCAACTATTGTATGCCGTATTGGGTTTTCTCCACACTTTAATGCGGCCATCTGAGCGAAAAATATTAAACTTACTTTCGTCGGAGAATAGGACATCGTTCCAGTAAGTTAATGGCTTCGATTTAAATTCTTTGGCGAATGCCAATCTCTTCGATTGGTTAACACTCGAAATGAGTGGTTTGCGTCTTGCAATTCTCGCATTGTACCCAGCCTTGTGTAGTACCCGCCGTACCGTTTTGGAGTGAATTTCTTTCCCAGTCTCTTCTTTAACCTCTGATACTATTTGGGATGATGTGATTTTTGGGTCTTTCTTGATCTTTCTTATTATTTGGGTGCAATCACGATCGGTTAACTTTCGTGGGCGGCCGGTGCGTTCAGCGTTTTCTACCGTAGGGTCGTCTGAAAATCTATGGACTATGCTCCGAATGGTAAATTGACTTCTGTCCAATAGCTCGCCAATTTCTTTAAAGGATTTGCCTTGTTTGCGTAAATTTAAAATAATTTTTCGCTGCTCTACGGTGGTTTCACACTTCTTACCGGCCATTTTTGCAAAATAATATATAAATTGATGCTTAAACAATTTTTTCTAAGTATTTTTTTTAAGATTCAAATAACGGTGCTTACAGAGTTGCATTTTGGCAAAGAAAAGTGTGACCATATAAAAATAATATTAAAATAACAACTTTATATTGAAAATTGCCAATACTTTTGTCCCTATAAAATTACGGGTTCTTGGAATTAAATAATTATTAAAAATTAACCATGCCGCCAAAGTTTATAAAAATAATTAGATTGCATGCACAAATAGCTAATAATCGTATGAAAAATATAAAATTATTAAATATTAGACGGTATATTGGACAAAACCGACAATAAAACAAGATAATATTAAATTGCCAATACTTTTGTCCGTGACTGTATATGTTGCTAATGCTACACCACCCTTTTTTTTTAAACTAACGTAATATTCTATATGTAGGTATTTAAAAATTATAGTTGTTTTCGGGAAAATTTTTTTAAATTTAATTCAAAATAAGTAGTTAATTAATATAATAAATTTAAAAATTTCTTCTTATTTTTTAAAAAAATTTTTTAAAATAATAAAATTGAAGTTACAATAATTAAATAGTTTTTTTTCTTGAATATAATAATATATAATCAATATAAAATACGTATAAATGAATATTAAACGAAAAAATAGATTTTCTTTGTTTTTGTTTTTAATATGGTGGCCAACCATTCTTTTTTTTTTTTTTTTTCTCATTAAACAATTTTAACCGATCCTTATGTACTGTTTGTTATACCCTTGCAGAGGGTATTATAATTTTGTCGTGAAATGTGTAACGCATAGAAGGAGACATCTCCGACCCCATAATGTATATATATTCTTGATCAGCATCAACAGCCGAGTCGATAAAGCCATGTCCGTCTGTCTGTTTCTATGCGAACTAGAACCTCAGGTTTAAAGCTATCTTAATGAAACTTTGCAGAAGTCCCTTTTTCTGTTGCACGCAGCACATATGTCAAAACCAGCTGGATCGGACCACTATAGCATATAGCTGCCGTAGGAACGATCGGACGAAAATTAAGTTTTTGTATAAAAAAACATTTTGTTTTTCAAGATATCTTAACCAAACTCGGCATTTATTAGTTTTACTATGCTCCTCATATACATGCAAAATCCTATTAAGATCGGACCACTATATCATATTATTAAGTTTTTGTATGAATTTGCGATTAAACACGGCATTTAAAGATTTCACTATGCTCCCTTCATTTTTGCAAAATCTTATTTACATCGGTTTTTGATTAAAAGCCTTTTTTTTGTTTATCAATATACCTTGACCAAACTCGGCCATAACCATTTTCTCGGCATTAAAAGGCTGGGTCTGCAAGGGTATTAGATCTTCGACATGCCGAAGATAGCCCTTCTTTCTCGTATTTTGTTCTTATTATTCTTTATAACTATGTTATCGTTAGGTTCTATTTCTATGACCTTAAATGGTCCTTTATATTCTGGATCTAACTTATGTCCTGTTTCATTTCTTAACAGTAAGTTATCTCCTATGTTTAATTCTATATTCTTTACTTTACTATATATAAGTTTATAAGTTTATTCTTTTGCTTGTTTTGTTCAAGCATTATTCTAGCTCTTATATATGCTATTTCCAATCTATATTTTGATTCTTTAGCATAATCCTCTGCATTATATAAAGGGTCAATGTGTTCAAAGGTTCAATTAACACTATAAAATGCTTTATTAATGTTTGTGTTTTTACTAAAAATTAGTTCATATGGGCATTAGTTGTGTGTTGTGGAAGGTATTGTAATATTGTAGCCCAGTCAGTTTTATCAACTGATATGTAGGAACGAATGAATTCGTTGAATGTTCTATGGCTTCGCTCTACTGTTCCCAAGGTCTGGTGGTGGTGTGGTGTTGAAGTTATTTTTTTGATTCCAAGGTATTTACATAAATCTTTTATAACTAAGTTTTTGTATTCTGTTCCCATGTCCGTAATGAACGTCTTCATTGGACCATATTTCAGAATAAAATCTTCAAAAAATACTTTTGCTACAGTTTTTGCACTTTTGTTTGGTATTGGTATGGCAAGAAGGTATTTTGTTAAAAAGCATATCAGTGTGACTGCGTATTCATTACCTTGCTCTGATTTTGTTAGTTGACCGATTGTGTCTACTACTACTCTATCAAAGGCCATAATTGGTGTCTCTGTTAGTGTTAAAGGACTTCGAGTGTGCGTTGACACTTTTGATTTTTGGCATTTTGGACACTTTTTCACATAATTCGTGATATCACGCGTCATACTTTTCCAATAGTAATGGCGTTTTATTTTTGCAATAGTTTTTGGTGTTCCCGTATGCCCTCCTTGCATTGGATTATCATGGAATGTTGACAGTATTTCTTCGATTTCTTTATTACTTTTTATTGTGGTCACCGGCTGGAGTAGCGCTACTCTTAGTGCTTTCAATAACTTATTGCCCATTTCTTTAAAGGAATCTATTGAAACGTATTCAAAGATTTCTTTGCACGGTGCCGTTTTGAGTTGTTTGATACTATATATTTTTCAAGATTTTGGAACATTTGATCTAAATCAAAGACTCCATTGGTATAGAGATCAACAACATCAATTCTTGCAATAATCTTTTTCCCATGTTTTAAGAAACATTTGGCCAAATTTAAATGCAAGGTCACTACTTTCTTAACATCATCATTTTGAATGACGTTATATATATTGGGCATCGAAGTATCCGGTTGCTTTTGCAATTCGGATTTTGGACCTGCGCAGGATTTATTCTGTCTACTTGAACTTCTTGTAGTGCCTTTTAATACGTTAGCTGATATGTTTTTAATTCTTTTATTGTGATGCGTGATAATGCATCAGCAACGAAATTTGTGTTTACCCTTGAGATATTCTACAGTAAAGTAATACTCTTCTAAGTCTGGTCTCATTCTTGTTAATTTTGAACTTGGATTTACCATTGAAAACAAATATGTCAATGTTCTATGATCGGTTTTCATTTTGAAATGTTGACCATATATATATGGTCGAAAATGTGTTATTGCCTAGTGTATTGCTGCCAACTCTTGTTCGGTTGTATTTTTCTTTTTTTTTCTTTCTCCTTTTGTAAATGAATGAGAAGCATATGCTACGGGCAATTGTTTATCTCCATATGATTGAGTTAAAACTGCTCCGCAGGCTAATTTACTTGCATCGGTTATGATGCAAAATTCTTTGCTAAAATCTGGGTATTTTAGTAAAGTTGGTTTCATTAGAGCTTGTTTTAAGTAATCGAACGCATTTTGACATTCAATTGTCCATTCGAAAGGAACATTCTTTTAACATAATCTGGTTATATGCCGTGAATAGTCGGCGAAGTTTTTAATGAATCGTATGTAGTAGTTGCAGAATGCAACGAATCTTCTAGCGCTATCCGCGTCCGTAGGGACAGGGTATTTTTCAATGACATCATATTTTTTTCATCTGGCAAAATACCTTGATCTGTACACTTGCGACGAAAAGTTACTTCATGCATGAAGAATGTGCATTTTTATGGATGTGTTTCCTTCAAAAATCAAAAACGTTTGTTAAGTTTTTGGTCATGTGATTTTCGAAAGAACCGATGACGATTTAGTCATCCTTATACAATAATGCTTGTGAAGGGTCTTATCCCGAAAATGCTATTGTCATCATCCTTTGAAAAGAATTTGGCGCTATTTTTAATCCATATGGTAATCGTGTGAAACGATAAGAGCCATTGCTCGTTGAAAAAGACGTAATATTCCTAGATTGTTCTTTTAGTTCTATTTGGTGGAAACCGGACATTAAGTCCAAGCATGAAAAATATTTAGCTCTTCCTAATTGATCAAGAATATCATCTATTCTTGGTTTGTGTGAAATCTAATTGGCAATTCTATTTTTTAAAGAAATCTATACCAATAATACATCGATAGGTATTGGAAAATCTTGTCGTGTGGAATGACATTTTTTCCTGTAGATAATTCTACGAATACTAAACCTTTAGAAACTACTGAACATTCACCAATTTCAGATATTTGCTTCAGATATGCTTAAATTAATATTGTCGAATATATCAACATTTTCTTTTAATAGATATATGTCTGCACCAGTGCCAATGCTTTGCCTGTTTTTCATTATTTATTTTAATAAAAATATTGAGGATTAGAATTACTGTGTGTACTTTTGTATTTCTTTGTGAATATCTTAAGGGGCTTGCTGGTTTTCCGAGTTAGCCTCAGTAACTCGATCATTGTTATTACCTTGATTATTGCCATTATTGTGGTTGTTGCCTCGGTTGTAATTATTCCTTAATCGGTTATGACCACGGGCATTACCTCTATAAGGTCCTCTGTTGTTGGTGTTATAATTTTGGTAATTTGGATTATTACCACGACCATTTGGTCTACCTCTTTGGGTGTAATGGTAATTATTACCTCTACCGCTGCTTCTGTAATACAACACAGTACTGGCACTTCCGGTCATTTCAGTGCTGCAATCAATATATATTTACCCATGACGTCATTGAAAGTAACGAAGTTTCCTGATTCCAAGATAATACGGAGTATATCATGTTCGCAGTTTTTAATCATAGCAGAAGTTGATTCTTTTGTAGAGAATTTTTGCATTGTCAGGGTCTAAGCAATCATCAATAGATGCTGCTTCGAGTGGCTTTCGCAAGTTCGTTGATTTAAACGGTATATTATGATGCTGTTTTACCTTTTTGTTTAATGGTAAACAGTTTCGCTTTTAATACGTCTGGAGATTCACCTTTCAGTTTAGTGATTATGGCAGAGATAGTAGTTTCATCTTGTACCTTGTACAAGATTGGGCCAGTTATCTTTGACTTGATAACTTCAACGGCCAAATCTTCTTGGATGCCTTTTATTCTCTCAACTATGCGTAGAGCTGTTAGGAACCGATTGAGTGACAGTTTTTAACCGTAAAATTCAGGGATAGATGATGAAACTTGTTTCACAAATGCCCTATCCAAGGCTACTTGTTGTGCCGTTTTGTCGGTTTCCTCGATCGTTTCTGTATCGCTGTTGTTTTCTGTGTCTATTAGGTGTTTAGATTCATCTGAGTCGTTAAGCTGGGTTTTATTAAAATCAGCCAATAGTTAGTTAGTTAATAGTTAGATCTTCTGGAACATTTATTTCAATGTTCTGTCTAATGCCGATAGCCTTCAATCTTGTATTTAAGGATTGTATAAATTATACTTTCTTATTATATGGTTTTACCAATATCTGAACATGGTATGTTAATTTTCGACCTTAACCGGTGTATCTTTATTAACGCATTTGTATAACTCATCAAATTGATGTTTGAAGTCATTAATGGTTTTCGCTAATGCATTCCATTCCATAATATTTTAGGAATGCTTAAAGAAGCAGTCGCACCAGAAATATTATTGCCGGCCTTAGTATCGGGTGGTCTTGATTTATAATTTGTTACTATGTACTTTTCCCTTTTTGATTTGTGAGCATTGAATTAATGGGCTAGTGTTCTGGCCGAATGTGCTTATGTATTCGTTTTCGTATTGGTATATGCTAATGAATTCCCGATGTTTTTGTAAAAAAGTTAACGCGTTTATTCGAAAATTCGGGTTTTTTATATATATATCTTCAATGATCTCTATCATTTTTGGTGTTTTTTACTCTATTAATGTGAAGAATTATGAGTTTTTATATTCCGTTTAGGTTGATGGCTCTGCTCATATAACGTCTTTTAATTATTTTATTGTGTTTGACGTAAATGGTCAATAGAAATTGACAAACTGATACGATTGTTGAACTGACCAGTAAGATCCACAAAGATTGTATATCTTCAGTGTGATCTACGATTTTGACATTATTGACTGTCGTCATTGCCAAACCAACCCATATTGGAAAAGTTTATGATTTTTCAACAAAATTTAAATTTTCTAACTCTAAGGGCAAGTGGAAATAAATTAAAGAAAATCTATCAATTGCCTTTTTTTTAAACCCTGGCAGAGGGTATAATAATTTTGTCGTGAAATGTGTAACGCATAGAAGGAGATATCTCCGACCCCATAAAGTATATATATTCTTGATCAGCATCAACAGCCGAGTCGATATAGCCATGTCCGTCTGTCCGTCTGTCTGTTTCTATGCGAACTAGTCTCTCAGTTTTAAAGCTATCTTAATGAAACTTTGCAGAAGTCACTTTTTCTGTTGCACGCAGCACATATGTCAAAACCAGCTGGATCGGACCACTATAGCATATAGCTGCCATAGGAACGATCGCTCGAAAGTTTAGTTCTGGTATGAAAAATTTTGTTTATCAAGATATCTTGACCAAACTCGGCATTTATTAGTTTTACTAAGCTCCTCATATATATCCAAAATCCTATTAAGATCAGACCACTATATCATATTATTAAGTTTTTGTTTTTCATGATTTTGCGATCAAACAAGGCATTTAAAGATTTCACTATGCTCCCTTCATTTTTGCAAAATCTTATTTACATCGGTTTTTGATTAAAAGCCTTTTTTTGTTTATCAATATACCTTGACCAAATTCGGCCTTAACCATTTTCTCGGCATTAAAAGGTTGGGTCTGCAAGGGTATTAGATATTCGGCATGCCGAAGATAGCCCTTCTTTCTCGTTTTAATATTATTTTAATTTTGTAGTTTCTGTCATTTTTAATAATTTGTGTTTGAAAACTGTTCAATTATTGTAAATTTGAATTTTTTGAATTAGAGTTTATATTTAAGGGAAATTTAGGCATTGGCATGTTTGCAGCCCTAAGTGCGTTGCTTCGCACCAGTACGAAGTTGTTTCTCGATGATTTCGAGATTCTTAATTTTTTTTATTTATCTCCTGGGGCGTTGTCGCTGACTTGTGAGTGGGCGTGGTTCATCGTTGGGGTACACCTCTAAAGCCTCTTGCAGGCTGGGTGCATCCCTTTGCTCAACAGGAGCAGCCTCTTCCAGTCCAACGATAGTGCAAGGGGCGGACTGCCTCTCAAACTTTTATTATCTGCTGCTGCTGTCCGGGGCCTATGAGCTCAGGCGGTGCCGGTACTGGTCATCGCACAGGCTGTCTTTGGGTTACTCGTTCGTGTCATCTGTTAAGTTGTTTCTTTTTTTGTTGTTAATTTTGAAATTGTTTTCTCTGTTGTTGTCGTTGATTCAGATTCTGTTGCTTGTCACTTTCGACTTATAATACACATTGCGTACATATTATTAATCAATCTTTGTTTTTGGCGCACTCCCATTATGCACTATTATTAATTTATTTTAATTTTTTTTTTATTTTCCGCACAATAATTTTAACGTTTTAATTTTTGATTATTTTTTTTTTTTTAACACAAACGGCACACCACTGTTACGGTCGCCATGTAAAATAATTAAACAGTTTTATCATTTGCTTGACAGTTTATTACCAAACGTCTTAAGACATTGATGATATTTTATCGACTAATATATATCGCAAGACAAAGGAATGGTATTCGGCAGAATATGCAGACGTTGCATATTCTGCGCTATGGTCACGCCACTTATGACTGAACGATCATATCTCGAATGTACTTTGGATTGCGTTACGTTTAGCAACAAAGAGTCGCTAAATGGGTTATTGTTTATTTGGTCTGATATACCCTTACATTCTTTGGGTATGCTCATGCTACAATTCAAATTCAATATTTAACAGAAAAGTTGCATAGAGAAATAAACTATATAAGAGCTCAAAAATGTATTCAAATAAACGAAATCAACCATGTAATTAAAGCGGTTAACTAAGGAAGAGATATAGTAAACAAACAAAGAGAAAAAAGAGAAGAATCTAAACTTCTGGAACTACTAGCATTCAACTTGCAACTACGGACATTCAATTTGCAACAATTTACAGAATATATTGAAGACTTAGAAATGGGAATGCAACTAACTAGATTGGGCATTTTTAATTCAAAATAATAAAAAACACGACTATCTCACAAATATTAATTCCGAAAAGCTACTTCACAAAAAGACATCTATTTGGCTTGGGTCCAATACGAATGAAATTTTGATTATTATAGACATTCCTAGGGAAATAAATAAAACCCCATTATACGAAATTCACAAAACAAGGACAAGAAAAACTTGACTATTAGCCCATGCATATTAGGTATAATAAAACAAACTAACACTACTAACACTAACTAGTTACAGATTTTCAAAAGCACATCTTATAACACTAACTATATTGAACCGAATATACTTACAACATTGAACTTACCCATAATCACGTTGAATTAAAACTGTATTAAAAGTGATATCTTAATTGAGGAAAATAACATAACAAAAATACATAATTACTCAGTTATACTTAATGAGATATCTATAAGCAATTTGAACTCAGATTACACACAAAGTATAAATTGCATCCAAGTATTTAAATAATATTTTTTATTATACAAACCTTTTTTATATACCCTACACGTGTGAGGTCGCCCTTTATTTTTAGTGGGGAGCACTGACATATTCACAACAACAGAATTTTGAACCAGCTGCTGCGGTCCCTTTGCACGTACTCCAATTATTATTTAGCTTTAAATATAGCGTAAGGCAATTTTTGTCTTCAGTCTTAATCCAGATATTCTACATAATAAACCGATACAGATTAACTCTCGTGAAAAGAAGTTTTTTTATTTCCAAACTAATAACTACGTTATTATATATATATATATAAATTGTTATAGCGAGGCGATGTTTGTGGCTTGTTCCCAAGCTGGTGGAGGAGGATTTTTATTGACTTGCTCCAGTAGTTCCCGTCCTCTTTGAAGCTTTGTCCTTCACTGAGCGCCACGATGCTGCTTTCGCTGGACTTCTTTTGCTTTTTCGGCGTCTCGATTAGAAGCACTGAGAGTAAGCGTAAGCCGAGCAGTTTTCTGTAGTGTAAGCGAATAAAAACACAATATCTTACTCCCTTGCTCGCGATTTTGGACCAGTTATCTTCCATAGTCCAGTCTATATGCTGTTTATAAGGCATATGATTATTACTGGTTAGATAATATAAATATATTCCAAAAATATTTGTTGAAAACTGCGTTACTTGCAAGCTAGTCTCCATCCAATACCAATAGTCGATAAACTTTGGCACACTATCCATATAGACATAACTGGGAAGTTAAGGGGCAAGTCTGATCAAAAGGAATATATTATTGTCCAGGTAGACGCTTTTACTAAATTTGACTATCTTAATCACACGCTTAAAATAGATGCTGAAAATTGCAGCTAAATGCAGTGACATCAGCTGCATCTCTTTCTGGAGTACCAAACCGCATTGTTCACACAGGAACACTTGACAACGTGTCTCAGTTTGACCCTCGGTAAAAATATATCTCACACCATATTGTACAACAGCAGCCATAATAAAAGATAGCTCAAGGAAATAACCCCAAAACTCCAAGAAATGTAAATGTATGCATATATATATGCTCCCGCTCTGCCGACAGACACTTATATACAAAAACTCTAATGTTAGACTTAAGAACAAACATATAATTGAACGACACATCAGTCGATAAAATATTATCAACGTCTTAAGACGTTGACGTCTCTGTACTCAGCGACAGAGACTTATATACAAAAACTCTAATGTTAGACTTAAGAACAAACATATAATTGAACGACACATCAGTCGATAAAATATTATCAACGTCTTAAGACGTTTGGTAATAACTGTCAAACAAATGATAAAACTGTTTAATTATTTTACAGTATTCTGTCTTTATATTTTATTCTTTTGTCTGTGACATTATTTTGTCATATGTGTCTTCTTTCTTTGTTAAATTTATTTTGAGACAATGGTGCTCGGAATTATCTGGTATGTCAATCACCTGTTTTGAAGAGTAAGTATCCATTATTTGATTTAATAGGGTTGATATCTATAAACTGGTTATTACTTCCTGTAAATAGGGTTGACATCATTAGTGCCAGAAAAATGAAAGTTATAGGTCCTGTTTTGGAATTTCGTCCTCCTGTAAATATTTGCTCTTATTTAATTTTTTTTTGTTTTGGATAATTCGTTTTATAATGTTTAATTTTTCGACCTCTGTTAGTCTCTTCAAAATGATCTTCGTCAATTTGTTCTATTTTCCCAGTGGGTTTGTAAGGGTTTTATAATTTACCGTGAATTATGGGTGCTTTCCTAAACTTAGTATTTATTTCGAAATGCTTTCGGTTCCTTTTAAGATTATTTATTCTTGTCTCTTTTACATTCTGGGTATTATAATTAGGTGTTCCTGCGTATATGAAAATGTCCAGTAGAGTTATGTTTTAGCTTATGATTATAAGTGTATACAATTCCCTCAATTTTCATGAGTCTATTTTCTTCGTCATCGTCAGTATTTATTATACGCATTTTTTCATTAATTGTCTTATGTAGTCTTTCTACATCCGCTACACGATTTTTACTTGTTATTATTTGAATTTCAATTTTTTCTTTATTTAACCATTCTTATAGGGCTAGACTCACAAAAGCACTGTCCCTATCTGTCTTCAGAGTTGTGGGTTCTCCCATATTGTTAAATATTTGAATGAGTCCTTGTCTACTACGTAAGTTTTTCTACAGTCTTCTACTTCTGGTGTAATTTTAAGTTTATAAGATGTGTTCCAGTAATCAATCTTAGCTAGATTACAAACTTCACATTCGTTAATTATGTTTTGGATTAAATTTTGATATTCTGGGTAATAGTATATTTCTTTAAAAAGTCTGACCATCTTTTCAATACCTGTATGTAAAAGTTTCTTGTGGTTTCTAATTATTATTTCTACAAATTATGCATAGCTCCCAATGTCTTTTAATTTAATATTTGTTGGTAATAGTCGCGTTGTTTTAGGGTTCATAATTTCTTTAAATGCTTGTTGTATTATTTCAAAATCTTAGTCGTATTCAATGTATAATACGCTTGAATAGTTTCAAAAATGATTTGTCAATATCTGTTAAGCTTTTTCAATATTTAGGCTTAAATATTCAATTTTTATCCTTAATTTTTTAAAATATGGTTCAACTTCTACCTTTTCTAATCATTTCTATTTGTCTTCAAAGATAATTCAATGGTTTTTCTGTTAAATGTATTAAGTTTTCGTTATCTTCTTCAGCGCTATGTGCTGTAGCTTATGTGTTAATATCTTGTTCGCCTAGCATATTTTCTTTAATTTTGATACGTGATAAGGCATCTACTACGTGGTTTAAATTTTCCTTCTAAGTATGTGATTGAGAAATTATATATAAGTTTGGTACGCCAACGTTGTAATTTCATGTTGCGTTCTTTAATGTTGTTCAGCCAAACAAGTGGCTTGTGATCGCTTAAAAGCAGAAGAAGTCCAGCGAAAGCAGAATCGTGGCGCTCATTGAAGGACGAAGCTTCAAAGGGAGAGACGGGAACTACTGGAGCAAGTCAATAAAAATCCTCCACCAGCGTGGGAACAAGCCACAAAGATCGGCTCGCTATAACAATTTGTATATATACATATATATAATAACGTAGTTATTTGGAAATAAAAAAACTTTATTTCACGAGAGTTAATCTGTATCGGTTTATTATATTGAATATCTGGATTAAGACTGAAGGCAAAAATTGGCTTACGCTGTATTTAAAGATAAATAATAATTGGAGTACGTGACTTTTTGCAAAGGGACCGCAGCTGCAGCTTGTTTATGCTAGGGTTTTTCTGTGGGTCAGTTTTTATACCCTGAACCCAATAAAAATGAGTAAAAAGGGTATATTGTATTTGTGCAGAAATCAAATGTATGTAACAGGCAGAAGGAAGCATCTCCGACCCCATAAAGTATATATATTCTTGATCAGCATCAATAGCCGAGTCGATCCAGCTATGTCCGTCTGTCTGTCTGTCCGTCCGTCCGTCCGTCCGTATGTATGAATGCAAGGATCTCAGAACCTATAAGAGCTAGAGACTTGAAATTTTAGATGTAGGTGCTCCTAGTGCCTGCGCAGATCGAGTTTTTTTCCGATAATCGATAACTTACTCCGTTTCAAAGCAATCGATAAAAATCGATATCGACATCCTGTATTTTTTAGCAAATTGGGTAAACAATAATGGCTAGAGTCACCAAACTTGATATGTTGCTTCTAGAATATTATATATATATGCTACCCCCGCAGAGCTATAAATCAAGTTAATAACCCAACTTGTATTGTCAACTAATTTAAGCCACAATTTAAATGCAATTGACTTTTTGAGAATACACAAATATTCTATGGTGCAATAAGATATACTGTAGAAAATTTCATTAGGATCGGTTTTTGTTTTGTTTTTTCGGTATTTTTACTGCGCACTGCTGCGCACGTGTTGCGACGCAATTTGCAAGAATTTGTATAAACATGTACAGTGTACAGTGTACATTGTACACACACACATTCATGCGCGTCTGCTTCGAATTCTGTCTTCACTGCGGTTGTTTTCTGTGTGGCTATTTTTATTGGTTTTTTTCTCAATAATACTCAATTATTAGTGTGGATGTTGAGTAGAGGCAGTGGCAAGTGGTGCAGTCTGTCGCGAGTTCGAGTCTCGCTACCGGGGAAAATAAATATGCGGTCAGTTGCGAGTTCAAACCCTGCCAATGGAACTTTTTTTTTAATTTATCTTTATTAATTCAAACGAGCAATGATTGTTGACAATATTTGAGCTTGGCTGCAGAAGGCATTCTGTTCCTATGGTTTTCGCTGCTGTTAGCATGATTTATTTCTTATTATTATTTCTTACGCTGCAGAAGGCATGCTATTCTTATGATTATTCAATTTGTAAACATACAGTGGGTTATACCATGCAATGCAGCTTGTGAATAACGGTGGTTTATAATTCTGCTGTTGTGAATATGTCACTGCTCCCCACTTAAAATAAAGCGTATCCTCACGCGTGTAGGGTATATAAAAAAGGTAAGTAAATAAAAAATATTATTTAAATTCTTGGATACAATTTTGGTAATATACTTAAATTTTCTTGTTCATTTGTTTCAATTTCAAGTTCAATTCAATATCATTTAGTTTCTTTATAAATATTAGTTGGGGTTTATTTATATACGTATATGCTAGATACGTTATTATGATTAATATGATGATTACAAATACTATAATTATTATAATTTGGAATATTTTCATTTCTTTAGAATGTTCGAAAATTTATTCTTTTGTTTGAATGTACGAAAGTTTTATTAATTTAATAGTATTATTTTTAACGTATATACTTTGTGTGTAATCTACGTTCAAATTGCTTATAGATATCTCATTAAGTATAACTGAGCAATTATGTATTTTTATTATGTTATTTCCCTCAATTAAAATATCACTTTTAATACAGTTTTGATTCAATTTGATTATGGGTAAGTTCAATGTTATAAGTATATTCGGTTCAATATAGTTAGTTTGTGTTAGTAGATGTGCTTTTGAAAATCTATAACTAGTGTTAGTTTGTTTTATTATACCTAATATGCATGGGCTAATAGTCAACCTTTTTCTTGTCCTTGCTCTATAGATTATTAATTATTGTTTTATATATTTTTTATTTATTTATTTCTCTAGGAATGTCTGAATTAATCAAAATTTCATTCGTATTGGACCCAAGCCAAGTAGATGTCTTTTTGTGAAGTAGCTTTTCGGAATTAACGTTTGTTAGATAGTCGTGTTTCTTAAAATTTTGAATTAAAAATGCCCAATCTAGTTAGTTTCATTCCCATTTCTAAGTCTTTAATATATTCTGTAAATTGATGCAAGTTGAATGCTCGTAGTTGCAAGTTGAATGCTAGTAGTTCCAGAAGTTTAGATTCTTCTCTTTTTTCTCTTTGTTTGTTTACTATATCTCTTCCTTAGTTAACCGCTTTAATTACATGGTTGATTTCGTTTATTTGAATACATTTTTGAGCTCTTATATAGTTTATTTCTCTTTGCAACTTTTCTGTTAAATATTGAATTTGTATTGTAGCATGAGCAACATATACATAATACATACCCAACTAATGTAAGGGTATTGTGTAGTTACAAGCCTTTTAGCAACTAATTAATTATCACTGCTTGTGTGCAGCGAAATTCAAAGAATTATATTTGTTTCGAATTTCGAATTACGGGATGTTATAATGTTTGCTTGGCAGTCAACTCGAAATAGTTGTGCCTCGCTTGCGATCAAACGAAAAACTAATTATATGCAAAACGAACGAAATTGAGCTCCGCTCAGAACGATGGGCAGCGAGCGTCAACGCAGCAGGCAAAGGGCCGACGAAAGAGAGTAGGCAGCAGCTTACAAAGAGCAAACATTATTTGCTCTTAAGCTGTTATTATGATTATTGTCTTCTGCTGTTACTGCACGCAGCCGTCGCTGTTATCTCTACCGGTCACTTGACCAAACATCCTCCCCCCGTTGGAAGGCAAGGGACTTTCAACATCATCCTGTTTTGGCAGCAAACACAGCTTTCGTACGGCTCTGCGTATGACTCCAGTCGCAGTCTGAAGCACTGCAACTCTAGATACCCCATCAGATCCCGAGATCAGCTCTAGCACTCTAGCTAATGGCCACTTCAGCGGCGGTAGGTTCTCATCCTTTACAAGGGCGACATCGTTGTTGGAGAGTCCTGGCTGAGGAATGCGCCATTTGGAGCGCTGTTGAAGAAGCTTTAAATACTCTTCGCGCCAACGGGCCCAAAATACTTGTTGGAGGTATGTGACGCGCTGAAAATAGTTAAGCCGATTGAAATTAAGTTTCTTTAGATCAGGCTCAATGTATGACGAAAATGGCGCTGTACCCAGGAAGTGTGCAAGACGTCAAGATCATTGGGATGCTCTGAAACTGGAAGTAATGGTCGAGAATTAATAATTGCCGTGATGTGGCAGACGAGCGTGCGCAGCGAATCGAAGTCCAAGATGGAAGGGCCGACAGAGCGATAAAAATGGTGCTTCGCTGTCTTCACATCGGCTTCTCATAGCCTGCCAAAGTCCGGAGAGCGAGGAGGGATGAACGACCATTCAATTGAGTCGGATAGGCAAAACTCGTGAACAGCCTTGACATGCTTGACAGGATGAACCGTTTTAGGGCGTTTAGAAACGATATTGTAGACAAATCCTTTACAAGCTCTAAGTGCACTGCCTTTGTAGCGAAGCATATGAACAAGCTAATGTAGCATTTCACGGGTGGCCGGTTGCGTACTTCGCTCTTGTAGAAGAATGGTCCACAGTAATCAACGCCAGTGACCATAAAAGGATACGATGTGTCGAGACGATCAGCTGGTAGGTCTGCCATTATGTACTCTGCCAATCGTGGCTTGGCACGAAAACAGATTGTGCATTTGGCAACAATACTGGAGACTGTTTTACGACCGCCAATGGGCCAATATTGGAGCCGAATCGAAGCCAATACGGCGCGAGGTCCAGCATGTAAGTTCCGTTTATGAAATTGGATTATGATTGCTCGAGTCACAGGATGCTGGCGAGGCAATATAATCGGATGTCGCGCTGAGAAGTCCAACGACAAATTTTTCAGCCGTCCACCGATGCGGAGTAAGCCTAAGTCGTCAAAGAATGGCGCGAGAGAGGCCATTGAGCTAGACCGTTTGACAGGCCTTCCTTCCATCAGTGCTTTGTAGTCATCGCCAAGAGTAGCCATTTGCACTGACCGCAGCAACAGATGCGTGCCATGATGCACGTGGCTCACAGTTACCTTAGCTCGTCGGATTCGATTTACAAACTTGTAAATGTAGGCAAAGACGCGTTGCAGTTTGGAGAACGAGTTGATGAACTTGCAGCCAATCGAGAGATCAAGTTGTAATACCTTGTGTCGAAGTTCTGGCAAGGATTCGACAGGTACACAGGAGGCAGGCCACTCTTTCTTTTTTTTGCTGAGAAACCTCGGGCCATGGGCCCATAACGGAGACCTGGAGAGCTCACTGGGCAGCGCTCCTCGTGAAATTATATCCGCCGGGCTTAATTCAGTGGGAATATGATGCCATTCCATGCCAGTGGTGAGCTCTTGGATGGCTGCGACCCGATTGGCAACGCAAATATTGAATTTGGAAGCATCACTGCGAATCCAAGCCAACACTACAGCAGAGTCTGACCAACAGTAATAACGACAGTTAATGACTTTCAGTTGGTCGATTTCGCTGAGAAGTTCAGCCAATAATGCAGCTCCGCAGAGTTCCAGCTTTGGTACAGTGATGGTTTTCACTGGCGCGACACGCGATTTGGAACACAAGAGACGTACGCTTGTGTTGCCATGGCACTTTGAAACTGTATAGACGCATGCTCCATAAGCGCTCAGGCATCACAAAATCCGTGAATCTCAACTGTGCTGTTTGATGAGAGTGCACGACGGGGATTCTGGAATTGCTGAGTATGCTCAAAATCAGCGCAGAAGTTGACCCAGGCTGTGTACAGGCAAGCTCTCATCCCAGTCCAGTTTTTCTCTCCAGAGATCCTGCATAAAAATTTTAGATTTTGTTATTACAGGACCAACAAGACCAAGGGGGTCGTAAAAACGAGCAATTGAGGACAGGATTGACCGTTTTGTCAGTCTCGAGGGTAGCCTCAGTGGAGAAAATGAAAAAAGAAAACAGTCTGAGGCGGGATCCCAAACGAGGCCTAACGTTTTCGTGATATCGCTGCCATCGTTGAACTTAAGCAGCGATTCTCTATCCTCTTCCGGTATGTTTTGGAGTACAGTAGCGTCGCTAGAACACAGAACACAGAACACACAAAGTTGCCCTTGGCGAGTAGTACAGACGTTTGCTTCAATATCTCAACTGCTTCTTGAACACAGCTTTCTGCTCATCCATGGCCAGTTGGTGCATAGCCTGCACTGAGAGAAACGATGCTGGTTTTGTGCCGTAGGTGACGGTGTCTAATTTGTAAATCTGTATCTTCTGATGCTGAGAATCACGGCACAGGATACATTGAAGATAGCTGTCTGAATCGATACATTTTGCATATGTCGCCTGCGAGGGCGACTGCAAATGTACGAAAACGCATCAGTATCGAAGACCGTTTCGGTTGGATGGTAGGACCTGCCATCAGTACATCATTCAGCGAGTGTCCAGAAGTAGTACACGACCCTTAGCTTGGTTGTAGTGCTATCCTCCTTTAGCACGCAGTGATGTGGCAGATAGTATTTGCATTGGCCCAGTGCAGCTAAGCTAAGATAAATGCTGCATACTGGGTTCTCAAATTTGGATTGCGGTCTAGTTTCCTTTCTAAATTAAGGAATCGGCGGAGCGCCTGTTGATAGGAGTCACCCAGCTGACCCATGCTTAGTCGAAGCGGTAAGCGAACTGAATACTCCCCAGTCGGCAGACGTTTAAAATTGGCCTGACTCGCAGTCACGCTCCTCCCTGTTTGGTGATGACTCAGGCTCGGTGCAAGATTCCAGCTCCCAAAATCGATGGATTAATTCGTCAATCTGTGCATTCATCTGCATATGCGAGTCTACCAGCAGATTTGGATTCATCAGTGATCGCCTAGCCACGAGCGATGATTTTCCTGCATGTGGAGCACCTCCAGTCGCGACCCAACCAAAGCGAGTCTTTTGCAGTATCGGCAGTCCAGCAGCTAGTTTAATCTGGCCAACGCAGAGCAGATCGAAAAACAGACTGGCTCCGATCAAAATGTCGATTGGCTGAGATTTGAAGAATTCAGGATCAGCTAGTTGTATGTTTGACGGAATGTTCCATGATGCAGGGTCAAGAGTGACCCAGGCTGATTATCGGTGATGGATGGTGCAATCAATGCCGGAATGCATGTGGAGTACTCAGACACTCGAGATTGGACACTGATGTTTACCGAAAAGCCATCTGACGAAAACGCTGCATCACCAATGCCAGAGACGAATGCTGTGGACTTGAATTTGCGCAGCTGGAGCTGATGAGCAAGACGAGAGGTGATGATGTGCAATTGCGACCCAGAGCAACGCACGGCAGGGCACCAAGGAGCCAGCGCGATTTTTTATATGATGACGGCAGTGGCAAGTAGGACAACATCGTGATTAAGATACTGGTCGATGGGGAGTGTCGACGATGGAGTTGCCGCCAGGATGTTTTGAGATAAGGTATAAGTTTCGGCTGCTTGGGTTGCCAAGATGCAACAGGCTACGATGTTTGCTTCCACAGACTCTGCCAGTGCTGGAGCCGCAGACTCTCAGCTGATGTCCCCTTTGCAGGCAATTAAAGCACAGCGCAAGCCGTTTGGCTTCATGAAGGCGCAGCGAGGGCGATAATACAAACGTTCTTCTACTACTGTTGTTCTGGCCCACCTGGGAGCCAGGCGTGTACATTGCCGTCGCGTGATCCGCGTTTTCCAGCCTTTGGCAACGCTTCTCGATGAAGGCTGTAAGCCGCTCACATGATGGTATGCGTGGCGCTATCTATCTATCTATCTATCGAGCGAATTGTATCCAGCGCTGTTCCTTTGAGGCATGACCGTAGATGCTGAAGTTTTTCAATGTTGGTCAAATACGGATCCTTATCAATGACCGTGGTGAACATATTCGAGAAGTCAGAACATTCTGTGTAGCCTCCACTAAACTCCGACAATTTAAGTTGAGGCAATCGAGATTGGTTTGGAACAACAAAAGTAGAGCGGGGATCATCGGCTGCGGCTGAATTAAAAGTGTGGAATGTGGAATCTGCTGGATCTTGCTTCGATTTCCGCGCTCGCGTTGAAGGGACACTTGTAGCCGCCTAATAGTTGACTCAAATCTTGACTGAAGATCATCTTCAATGCTGGCCTGACTCACATTCAACAAACTATCGTAGATTGTTTCAAATTTCGCCTGCAAGTCAGATGCCAAGTATATGTAATCTTGCAGCTCGTAGTCATGAACATCGCGAGGTCGCGCGGGATCAAGTTCAGAGGACAATCTATTGGCTCGATCACTTAAATTCTTAATCTTTACTTAAACTTTTTTGGGGTGGGGCGGAGGGAGGTACTCCTTACTTTAGTCGAAGTGAAGCGCTTTGGAGATCCCCAGATGCCCCCTAAACTAGCCCGGCAGCGGCCTCTGTGCGGCACGCATCCAAAATTACGAAATTATGTTATATGAAAATGATGATTTAATAATGTTTGCTTGGCAGTCAACTCGAAATAGTTGTGCCTCGCTTGCGACCAAACGTAAAACGAATTATATGCAAAACGAACGAAATTAAGCTCCGCTCAGAACGATGGGCAGCGTCAACGCAGCAGGCAAAGGGCCGACGAAAGAGAGTAGGCAGCAGCTTACAAAGAGCAAACATTATTTGCTCTTAAGCTGTTATTATGATTATTGTCTTTTGCTGTTACTGCACGCAGCCGTCGCTGTTATCGCTACCGGTCACTTGACCAAACAGGTAAATCAGATCAAATAAACAATAACCCATTTAGCGACACTTTATTGCTAAGCGTAACACAATCCAAAGTACATTCGAAATATGATCCACCACTCATAAGTGGCGTGACCATAGCGCAGAATATGCAACGTCTGCATATTCTGCCGAATACCATTCCTTTGTCTTGCGAATATATATGCTTTAAGGGTATGCATATATACATGCTCCCGCTCTGTCGCTGTACTCAGCGACAGAGACCTATATATAAAAACTCTAATGTTAGACTTAAGAACAAACATATAATTGAACGACACATTAGTCGATAAAATATCATAACATCTTAAGACGTTTGGCATAATATAATAAGTTGAAAGTGACAAGAAACAGAATCTGAATCAAGGACAACAACCGAGAAAACAATTGCAAATTTAACAACAACAACAGAAGCAACTTAACAGATGACACGAACGAGTAAACCAAAGACAGCCTGTGCGATGACCAACAACGGCACCGCCTGAGCTCATAGGCCCCGGACAGCAGCTGCAGATAATAAAAGTGTAAGAGGCAGTCCGCCCCTTGCACCATCGCGGGAAGTAAATGAGCAACATTGGACTAAAAGAGACTACTCCTGTTGAGCAAAGGGATGCACCCAGCCTGCAAGAGGCTTTAGAGGTGTACCCCAACGATGGACCACGCCCACTCACAATAGCTGAGTACCAGGCACGACAGCAGAGGAAGGAAAAGAAGAAAACCAAAAGAAGCGGAAGAAGGATTAAACTGCTTCAACAAAGAAGACTCCTACAGAATGTTATTAAGTCAGCGACAACGATCCAGGAGAGAAATGAAAAAATAAAGAATCTTTAAATCATCGAGAAACAACTTCGTACTGGTGCGAAGCAACGCACTTAGGGCTGCAAACCTGCCAATGCCTAAATTTCCCTTAAAGATAAACTCTAATTCAAGCCGATGCGCGAAAGCGCTACTTGAAAATTACTAAAATCTGTTAGGCTTTTTACTAACACATATGGTTGGCCTATTCCTTTTCCTAAATTAGTTAAAAATTCAAATTTACAATAATTGAACAAATTATTAAAAATGACAGAAACTACAAAATTAAAATAATATAAAAAAAGAAAGGCAATTGATAAATTTTCTTTAATTTATTTCTACTTGCCCTTAGAGTTAGAAAATTTAAATTTTGTTGAAAAATCATAAACTTTTCCAATATGGGTTAGTTTGGCAGTGACGACCGTCAAACAAAAGACAATACGGACAACGTGGTCAATATACAATCTTTGTGGATCTTACTGGTCAGTTTAACAATCGTATCAGTTTGTCAATTTCTGTTGACCATTTACGTAAAACACAATAAAATAATTAAAAGACGTTATATGAGCAGAGCCATCAACCTAAACGGAATATAAAAACTCGTAAATCTTCACATTAATAGAGTAAAAAACACCAAAAATGATAAAGATCATTGAAGATATATATATAAAGGACCCGAATTTTCGAAACGCGTTAACTTTTTTACAAAAACATAGGGAATTCAATAGCATATACCAATACGAAAACGAATACATGAGCACATTCGGAACACTAGACCATTAATTCAATGCTCACAAATTAAAAAGGGAAAAGTACTTAGTAACAAATTATAAATCAAGACCACCCGATACTAAGGCCGGCAATAATATTTCTGGTGCGACTGCATCGTAAAGCATTCCTAAAATATCATGGAATGGAATACATTAGCGAAAACCATTAATGACTTCAAAGATCAATTTGATAAGTCATAAAAATGCGTTCAGACATTGGTAAAACAATATAATAACATAGTACAGGTTGTAAATGAACTTCAAGATAAGCTCACACAAGAGCATTCCCAAACAGTATCTCAAATTTATAGAATCCTTAAATACAAGATTGAAAGCTACCGGCATTAGACAGAAGATTGAAATAAATGTTCCAGAAGATCTTACTATATTGGCTAATTTTAATGAAACCCAGCTTAACGACTCAGATGAATCTAAACACCTAATAGACACAGAAAACAACAGCGATACAGAAACGATCGAGGAAACCGACAAAATGGCACAACAAGTAGCCTTGGATAGGGAATATGTGAAACAAGTTTCATCATCTATCCCTGAATTTGACGGTTAAAAACAGAAGACAACCATCCAGATTTGGCCGTTGAAGTTATCAAATCAAAGATAACTGGCCCAATCTTGTACCAGGTACAAGATGGAACTACTATCTCTGCCATAATCACTTAACTAAAGGGTAACGTCAAAGGTGAATCTCCAGACGTATTAAAAGCGAAACTGTTTAACATTAAACAATGAGGTAAAACAGCATTACAATATACCGTTTAAATCAACGAACTTGCGAAAGCAACTCGAAGCAGCATATATTGATGAAGGCTTAGACCCTGACAATGCAGAAAAATTCTCTACAAAAGAATCAACTTCTGCTATGATTAAAAACTGCGAACATGATAAACTCCGTATTATCTTGAATTCATGAAACTGCGTCACTTTCAATGACTTCATGGCTTATAATTACCATTACACCGAAAGAGGTAGACCAAATGGTCGTGGTAATAACCCAAATTACCAAAATTATAGCACCAACAACAGAGGACCTTATAGAGGTAATGCCCGTGGTCATAACCGAGGAAGGAATAATTCCAACAGAGGCAACAACCACAATAATGGCAATAATAAAGGTAATAACAATGTTCGAGTTACTCAGGCTAACTCGGAAAACCAGCAAGCCCCTTAAGATATTCACAAAGAAATACAAAAGTACACACAGTAAATTTAATCCTCAGTATTTTTATTAAAATAAATAATGATGAAACAAGTAAGAGGTTCTAGTCGGGAGCTCCCGACTTGGGAATACCCTGAACCCTCTTATTCGAACACCAAATGGAGCTCGTTTGAATTAATAAAGATAAATTAAAAAAAAAAGTTCCATTGGCAGGGTTTGAACTCGCAACTGACCGCATATTTATTTTCCCCGGTAGGACTCGAACTCGCGACAGACTGCACCACTTGCCACTGCCTCTACTCAACATCCACACTAATAATTGAGTATTATTGAGAAAAAAACCAATAAAAATAGCCACACAAAAAACAACCGCAGTGAAGCCAGAATTCGAAGCAGACGCGCATGAATGTGTGTGTGTACAATGTACACTGTACACTGTACATGTATATACAAATTCTTGCAAATTGCTTCGCAACACGTGCGCAGCAGTGCGCAGTCAAAATACCGAAAAAAAACAAAACAAAAACCGATCTTAATGAAATTTTCTACAGTATATCTTATTGCACCATAGAATATTTGTGTATTCTCAAAAAGTCAACTGCATTTAAATTGTGGCTTAAATTAGTTGGCAATACAAGTTGGGTTATAAACTTGATTTATAGCTCTGCGGTGGTAGCAGGGAGGTGTCGATAGGTCTAAAATGAAAGATACTTGACTTATATATAATATTCTAGAAGCAACATATCAAGTTTGGTGAATCTAGCCATTATTATTTACCCCATTTGCTAAAAAAAAAGGATGTCGATATCGATTTTTATCGATTGCTTTCAAACGGAGTAAGTTATCGATTATCGGAAACAAACTCGATCTGCGCAGGCACTAGGAGCACCTACATCTAAAATTTCAATTCTCTAGCTTTTATAGGTTCTGAGATCCTTGCGTTCATACATACGGACGGACGGACGGACGGACGGACGGACGGACGGACGGACGGACGGACGGACAGACAGAGAGACAGACATAGCTGGATCGACTCGGCTATTGATGCTGATCAAGAATATATATACTTTATGGGGTCGGAGATGCTTCCTTCTGCCTGTTACATACATTTGCATTCTGCACAAATACAATATACCCTTTTTACCCATTTTTAATGGGTTCAGGGTATAAAAACAGGCAAAGCATTGGCACTGGTGCAGACATATCTCTATTAAAAGAACATGTTGATATATTCGACAATATAAATTCAAGCATATCAACCCAAATATCTGGAATTGGTGAAGGTTCAGTATTTTCTAAAGGTTTAGTATTCGTAGAATTATATACAGTAAAATATGTCATTCCACACTAATTTCATATAGTCGGACAAGATTTTCCAATACCTATCGATGTATTATTGGTATAGATTTCTTTAAAAAATAGAATTGTTAACTAGATTTCACACAAACATGTGATTCTCTATTGCTTCGGCCAAATAATTCAAATTATCCAATAAAACTACCATTAATTCACACTTGTGATAATAATGCCATAATACTTCCAGCTCGATCTCCATCAAATCAATATTGTTTCGCCAGAAAACAATATTTTCATTTCGAATCAAGAAATTGATTTAGCAATGTTCATTGGAAATGCTATTTCCAATAATCAACAAACATTTGTCCGAATTTTAAATACAACAAATTAAATAAAAATAGTTAATCTTAACGACATTAAAATAGAAAAGCTTAGTGAGTATGAAACAGTCCAAGAAATTAACAAAGATCGTTAGGAAATAGTGATGGAAAAATTACAAATGAACTTTCCCCAATTATTTAAAAAGCAACTAAAAGATCTCTGCACCAAGTATACTGACATATTCGGACTTGAAACCGATTCAATAAAAACTAACAATTTTTATACCCTGAACCCATTAAAAATGGGTAAAAGGGGTATTATGTTTTTGTGCAAAATGCAAATGTATGTAACAGGCAGAAGGAAGCATCTCCGACACCATAAAGTATATATATTCTTGATCAGCATCAATAGCCGAGTCGATCTAGCCATGTCCGTCTGTCTGTCCGTCCGTCTGTCCGTATGTATGAACGCAAGGATCTCAGAACCTATACAAGCTAGAGAAATTTGAAATTTTAGATGTAGGTGCTCCTAGTTCCTACGCAGATCGAGTTTGTTTCCGATAATCGATAACTTACTCGGTTTCCAAGTAACCGATAAAAATCGATATCGACATCCTGTTGTTTGAGCAAATTGGGTAAATAATAAGAGCTAGAGTCACCAAACATGATATGTTGCTTCTAGAATATTATAGATATATATATAATTATAAATTTTATGTACACTGGCTCTGTACCTTCAAGTCTCAATTCTTGTTTATAACAAGTAAGAGGTTCTAGTCGGGAGCTCCCGACTAGGGAATACCCTGAACCCTCATTGAGGTGGTAGCGGGGAGGTGGCGATAGGTATAAAATGAAGGATACTTGACATATATATCATATTATAGAAGCAACATATCATGTTTGGTGTCTGTAGCTCTTATTATTTATGTCGATATAGATTTTTATCGATTGCTTGGATACGGAGTAAGTTATCGATTATCGGAAACAAACTCGAACTGCGCAGGCACTGGGAGCACCTACATCTAAAATTTGAGCTCTCTAGCTCTTATAGGTTCTGAGATCCTTGCGTTCATACCTACGGACAGACGGACGGACGGACGGACGGACAGACGGACAGACGGACAGACAGACGGACATGGCTAGATCGTCTCGGCTATTGATGCTGATCAAGAATATATATACTTTATGGGGTCGGAGATGCTTCCTTCTGCCTGTTAATTACATTTGCATTTTGCACAAATACAAGATACCCTTTTTACCCATTTTCAATGGGTTCAGGGTATAAAAACATATCAGCTAACGTACTAAAGAATAAATCCTTCGCAGGACCAAAATCCGAATTGCAAAAGCAACCGGATACTTCGATGCCCAATAAATATAACGTCATTCGAAATGATGATGTTAAGACAGTAGTGACCTTGTATTTAAATATGGCCAAATGTTTCTTAAAACATGGGAAAAAGATTATTGCAAGAATTCATGTTGTTGATCTCTCTTTGATTTAGATCAAATGTTCCAAAGGCTTGAAAAAGAAGCCGGTATATATATAGTATCAAACAACTCAAAACGGCACCGTGCAAAGAAATCTTTGAATACGTTTCAATAGATTCCTTTAAAGAAATGGGCAATAAGAAATTGAAATCACTAAGAGTAGCGCTACTCCAGCCGATGACCACAATTAAAAATTAATAAGGAAATCGAAGAAATACTGTCAACATTCCATGATAATCCAATGCAAGGAGGGCAGACGGGAACAACAAAAACTATTGCAAAAATGAAATGCCATTACTATTGGAAAAGTATGACGCGTGATATCACGAATTATGTGAAAAAGTGTCCAAAATGCCAAAAATCAAAAGTGTCAACGCACACTCGAAGTCCTTTAACACTAACAGAGACACCAATTATGGCCTTTGATAGAGTAGTAGTAGACACTTTCGGCCAACTAACAAAATCAGAGCAAGGTAATGAATTCGCAGTCACTCTGATATGCGATTTAACAAAATAACTTCTTGCCATACCAATACCAAACAATAGTGCAAAAACTGTAGCAAAAGTTTTTTTTTAGATTTTATTCTGAAATATGGTCCAATGAAGACGTTCTTCGTCTTCAGAGTTGTAGGTTTTCTCATATTGTTAAATATTTGAATGAGTCCTCTTTTGACTTCCATCCAATCCTTGCCGTTAAGCTCAATTACATTTGCAAATTTTGAATATAAATCAATACATGTTAAATAACTGTGATTTTATATTAAATAATTGTCTACTACGTACGTTTCTCTACAGTTTTCTACTTCTGGTGTAATTTTAAATTTATAAGATGTGTTCCTGTAATTAATCTTAGCTAGATTACAAACTTTACATGCGTTAACTATGTTTTGGAAATAATATTTCTTTAAAAAGTCTGACCATCTTTTCAATACCTGTATGTAAAAGTTTCTTGTGGTTTCTAATTATTATTTCTACAAATAATGCATAGCTCCCAATGTCTTTTAATTTAATATTTGTTGGTAATAGTCGCGTTGTTTTAGGGTTCATAATTTCTTTAAATGCTTGTTGTATTATTTCAAAATCTTAGTCGTATTCAATGTATAATACGCTTGAATAGTTTCAAAAATGATTTGTCAATATCTGTTTAGCTTTTTCAATATTTAGGCTTAAGTATTCGATTTTTATCCTAAATTTTTTAAAATATGGTTCGACTTCTACCTTTTCTAATCATTTCTATTTGTCTTCAAAGATAATTCAATGGTTTTTCTGTTAAATGTATTAAGTTTTCGTTATCTTCTTCGGCGCTATGTGCTGTAGCTTATGTATTAATATCTTGTTCGCCTAGCATATTTTCTTTAATTTTGATACGTAATAAGGCATCTGCTACATGGTTTTATTTTCCTTCTAAGTATTTGATTGAGAAATTATATATAAGTTTGGTACGCCAACGTTGTAATTTATGTTTAGTTTTTTAATGTTGTTCAGCCAAACAAGTGGCTTGTGATCGCTTAAAAGCAGAAGAAGTCCAGCGAAAGCAGCATCGTGGCGCTCATTGAAGGACGAAGCTTCAAAGGGAGTCAATAAAAATCCTCCACCAGCTTGGGAACAAGCCACAAAGATCGCCTCGCTATAACAAATTGTAAATATACATATATATAATAACGTAGTCATTTTGAAATAAAAAAACTTTATTTCACGAGAGTTAATCTGTATCGGTTAATTATATTGAATATCTGGATTAAGACTGAAGACAAAAATTGTTGTGAATATGTCACTGCTCCCCACTAAAAATAAAGCGTATCCTCACGCGTGTAGGGTATATAAAAAAGGTAAGTATAATATATAATATTATTTAAATTCTTGGATACAATTTTGGTAACATACTAAAATTTTCTTGTTCATTTGTTTCAATTTTAGGTTCAATTCAATAACATTTAGTTTCTTAATAAATATTCGTTCGGGTTTATTTATATACGTATATGCTAGATACGTTATTATGATTAATATGATGATATACTTTGTGTGTAATCTGAGTTCAAATTGCTTATAGATATCTCATTAAGTATAACTGAGCAATTATGTATTTTTATTATGTTATTTCCCTCAATTAAGATATCACTTTTAATACAGTTTTGATTCAACGTGATTATGGGTAAGTTCAATGTTATAAGTATATTCGGATCAATATAGTTAGTTTGTGTTAGTAGATGTGCTTTTGAAAATCTGTAACTAGTGTTAGTTTGTTTTATTATACCTAATATGCATGGTCTAATAGTCAACTTTTTCTTGTCCTTGTTCTATAGATTATTAATTATTTTTTATATATTTTTTATTTATTTATTTCTCTAGGAATGTCTGAAATAATCAAAATTTCATTCGTACTGGACCCTAGGCAAGTAAATGTCTTTTTGTGAAGTAGCTTTTCGGAATTATATTCAATATATTCTGTAAATTGATGCAAGTTGAATGCTCGTAGTTGCAAGTTGAATGCTAGTAGTTCCAGAAGTTTAGATTCTTCTCTTTCTTCTCTTTGTTTGTTTACTATATCTCTTCCTTAGTTAACCGCTTTAATTACATGGTTGATTTCGTTTATTTGAATACATTTTTGAGCTCTTATATAGTTTATTTCTCTTTGCAACTTTTCGGTTAAATATTGAATTTGTATTGTAGCATGAGCAACATATACATAATACATACCCAACTAATGTAAGGGTATTGTGTAGTTACAAGCCTTTTAGCAACTAATTAATTATCACTGCTTGTGTGCAGCGAAATTCAAAGAATTATATTTGTTTCGAATGTATTTATTTGCCGCACAGCGCACTTATTATAAATTACGGAATGTTATAATGTTTGCTTGGCAGTCAACTCGAAATAGTTGTGCCTCGCTTGCGATCAAACGAAAAACTTATTCTATGCAAAACGAACGAAATTGAGCTCCGCTCAGAACGATGGACAGCGAGCGTCAACGCAGCAGGCAAAGGGCCGACGAAAGAGAGACAGCAGCTTACAATGAGCAAACATTATTGGCTCTTAAGCTGTTATTATGATTATTGTCTTCTGCTGTTACTGCACGCAGCCGTCGCTGTTATCTCTACCGGTCACTTGACCAAACATCCTCCCCCCGTTGGAAGGCAAGGGACTTTCAACATCATCCTGTTTTGGCAGCAAGCACAGCTTTCGTACGGCTCTGCGTATGACTCCAGTCGCAGTCTGAAGCACTGCAACTCTAGATACCCCATCAGATCCCGAGATCAGCTCTAGCACTCTAGCTAATGGCCACTTCAGCGGCGGTAGGTTCTCATCCTTTACAAGGACGACATCGTTGTTGGAGAGTCCTGGCTGAGGAGAAGAAGCGTTAAAACCTCTTCGCGCCAACGGGCCCAAGATACTTGTTGGAGGTATGTGACGCGCTGAAAATAGTTAAGCCGATTGAAATTAAGCTTCTTTAGATCAGGCTCAATGTATGACGAAGATGGCGCTGTACCCAAGAAGTGTGCGGGTGTCAAGACGTCAAGATCATCGGGATGCTCTGAAAGTGGAAGTAATGGTCGAGAATTAATAATTGCCGTGATGTGGCAGACGAGCGTGCGCAGCGAATCGAAGTCCAAGATGGTAGGGCCGACAGAGCGATAAAAATGGTGCTTCGCTGTCTTCAGAGCGGCTTCCCATAGCCCGCCAAAGTCCGGAGAGCGAGGAGGGATGAACGACCATTCAATTGAGTCGGATAGGCAAAACTCGCGAACAGCCTTGACATGCTCATCACTCAGGAACAGGCGGCTCAGATCTGCCAACTCATTCTTAGCGCCTACAAAGTTTGTCGCATTGTCAGACCAGATCCTTAAAGGTCGAGTGCGAGGATGAACCGTTTTAGGGCGTTTAGAAACGATATTGTAGACAAATCCTTTACAAGTTCTAAGTGCACTGCCTTTGTAGCGAAGCATATGAACAAGCTAATGTAGCATTTCACGGGTGGCCGGTTGCGTACTTCGCTCTTGTAGAAGAATGGTCCACAGTAATCAACGCCAGTGACCATAAAAGGATACGATGTGACGAGACGATCAGCTGGTAGGTCTGCCATTATGTGCTCTGCCAATCGTGGCTTGGCACGAAAACAGATTGTGCATTTGGCAACAATACTGGAGACTGTTTTACGACCGCCAATGGGCCAATATTGGAGCCGAATCGAAGCCAGTGCGGCCCGAGGTCCAGCATGTAAGTTCCGTTTATGAAATTGGATTATGATTGCTCGAGTCACAGGATGCTGGCGAGGCAATATAATCGGATGTCGCGCTGAGAAGTCCAACGACGAATTTTTCAGCCGTCCACCGATGCGGAGTAAGCCTAAGTCGTCAAAGAATGGCGCGAGAGAGGCCATTGAGCTAGACCGTTTGACAGGCCTTCCTTCCATCAGTGCTTTGTAGTCATCGCCAAGAGTAGCCATTTGCACTGACCGCAGCAACAGATGCTTGCCATGATGCACGTGGCTCACAGTTACCTCAGCTCGTCGGATTCGATTTACAAACTTGTAAATGTAGGCAAAGACGCGTTGCAGTTTGGAGAACGAGTTGATGAACTTGCAGCCAATCGAGAGATCAAGTTGCGCTGCAGTTCCGAGTAATACCTTGTGTCGAAGTTCTGGCAAGGATTCGACAGGTACACAGGAGGCAGGCCACTCTTTCTTTTCTTTGCTGAGAAAGCTCGGGCCATGGTCCCATAACGGAGACCTGGAGAGCTTACTGGGCAGCGCTCCTCGTGAAATTATATCCGCCGGGCTTAATTCAGTGGGAATATGATGCCATTCATTCATCATTCATTCATCATTGCGAATCCAAGCCAACACTACAGCAGAGTCTGACCAACAGTAATAACGACAGTTAATGACTTTCAGTTGGTCGATTTTGCTGAGAAGTTCAGCCAATAATGCAGCTCCGCAGAGTTCCAGCTTTGGTACAGTGATGGCTTTCACTGGCGCGACACGCGACTTGGAACACAAGAGACGTACGCTTGTGTTGCCATGGCACTTTGAAACTGTATAGATGCATGCTGGCATCACAAAATCCGTGAATCTCAACTGTGCTGTTTGATGAGAGTGCACGACGGGGATTCTGGAATTGCTGAGTATGCTCAAAATCAGCGCAGCAGTTGACCCAGGCTGTGTACAGGCAAGCTCTCATCCCAGTCCAGTTTTTCTCTCCAGAGGTCCTGCATAAAAATTTTAGATTTTGTTATTACAGGACCAACAAGACCAAGGGGATCGTAAAAACGAGCAATTTAGGACAGGATTGACCGTTTTGTCAGTCTCGAGGGTAGCCTCAGTGGAGAAAATGAAAAAAGAAAACAGGCTGAGGCGGGATCCCAAACGAGGCCTAACGTTTTCGTGATATCGCTGCCATCGTTGAAATTAAGCAGCGATTCTCTATCCTCTTCCGGTATGTTCTCAACTGCTGCTTGAACACAGCTTTCTGCTCATCCATGGCCAGTTGGTGCATAGCCCGCACTGAGAGAAACGATGCTGGTTTTGTGCCGTAGGTGACGGTGTCTAATTTGTAAATCTGTATCTTCTGATGCTGAGAATCACGGCACAGGATACATTGAAGATAGCTGTCTGAATCGATACATTTTGCATATGTCGCCTGTGAGGGCGACTGCAAATGTACGAAAACGCATCAGTATCGAAGACCGTTTCGGTTGTATGGTAGGACCTGCCATCAGTACATCATTCAGCGAGTGTCCAGAAGTAGTACACGACCCTTTGCTTGGTTGTAGTGCTATCCTCCTTTAGCACGCAGTGATGTGGCAGATAGTATTTGCATTGGCCCAGTGCAGCTAAGCTAAGATAAATGCTGCATACTGGGCTCTCAAATTTGGATTGCGGTCTAGTTTCCTTTCTAAATTAAGGAATCGGCGGAGCGCCTGTTGATAGGAGTCACCCAGCTGACCCATGCTTAGTCGAAGCGGTAAGCGAACTGAATACTCGCCAGTCGGCAGACGTTTAAAATTGGCCTGACTCGCAGTCACGCTCCTCCCTGTTTGGTGATGACTCAGGCTCGGTGCAAGATTCCAGCTCCCAAAATCGACGGAGCGATGATTTTCCTGCATGTGGAGCACCTCCAGTCGCGACCCAACCAAAGCGAGTCTTTTGCAGTATCGGCAGTCCAGCAGCTAGTTTAATCTGGCCAACGCAGAGCAGATCGAAAAACAGACTGGCTCCGATCAAAATGTCGATTGGCTGAGATTTGAAGAATTCAGGATCTGCTAGTTGTATGTTTGACGGAATGTTCCATGATGCAGGGTCAAGAGTGAAGCCAGGCTGATTATCGGTGATGGATGGTGCAATCAATGCCGGAATGCATGTGGAGTACTCAGACACTCGAGATTGGACACTGATGTTTACCGAAAAGCCATCTGACGAAAACGCTGCATCACCAATGCCAGAGACGACTGCTGTGGACTTGAATTTGCGCAGCTGGAGCTGATGAGCAAGACGAGAGGGGATGATGTGCAATTGCGACCCAGAGCAACGCACGGCAGGGCACCAAGGAGCCAGCGCGATTTTTTATATGATGACGGCAGTGGCAAGTAGGACAACATCGTGATTAAGATACTGGTCGATGGGGAGTGTCGACGATGGAGTTGCCGCCAGGATGTTTTGAGATAAGGTATAAGTTTCGGCTGCTTGGGTTGCCAAGATGCAACAGGCTACGATGTTTGCTTCCACAGACTCTGCCAGTGCTGGAGCCGCAGACTCTCAGCTGATGTCCCCTTTGCAGGCAATTAAAGCACAGCGCAAGCCGTTTGGCTTCATGAAGGCGCAGCGAGGGCGATAATACAAACGTTCTTCTACTACTGTTGTTCTGGCCCACCTGGGAGCCAGGCGTGTACATTGCCGTCGCGTGATCCGCGTTTTCCAGCCTTTGGCAACGCTTCTCGATGAAGGCTGTAAGCCGCTCACACGATGGTATGACGTCCAACGGCGCATCATACTCCCAGCTAGCTTGCGTGGCGCTATCTAGTTTTTGCAGCAGTGTGTGTACTATGATACAACCGGCGATCTGTTCCACACTGACTATCGATTTTAACGCACGTAAATGAGAGTTGACCTTATATGAGAATTCGCGCATTTGTGTCGTCGCACCCTTATTCACCTTTCTTAAACCCAAAATTTCAGTAATATGTGCCTGAAAAACAAGACGCTTGTTATTAAAACGCTTATCAAGTAGTTCTAAAGCGGTAGCATAATTAGCATTTCCAACGAGCGAATTGTATCCAGCGCTGTTCCTTTGAGGCATGACCGTAGATGCTGAAGTTTTTCAATGTTGGTCAAATACGGATCCTTATCAATGACCGTGGTGAACATATTCGAGAAGTCAGAACATTCTGTGTAGCCTCCACTAAACTCCGACAATTTAAGTTGAGGCAATCGAGATTGGTTTGGAACAACAAAAGTAGAGCGGGGATCATCGGCTGCGGCTGAATTAAAAGTGTGGAATGTGGAATCTGCTGGATCTTGCTTCGATTTCCGCGCTCGCGTTGAAGGGACACTTGTAGCCGCCTAATAGTTGACTCAAATCTTGACTGAAGATCATCTTCAATGCTGGCCTGACTCACATTCAACAAACTATCGTAGATTGTTTCAAATTTCGCCTGCAAGTCAGATGCCATGCATATGTAATCTTGCAGCTCGTAGTCATCAACATCGCGAAGTCGCGCGGGATAAAGTTCAGAGGACAATCTATTGGCTCGATCACTTAAATTCTTAATCTTTACTTAAAGAACTGCAGCCTGTGTTCCAACCGCCACTTGATTAGCTGATGTCGCCTCATTTTCATTTGTACTTGCAATTTCATCAAGCATTGTTAATGTAGCGCACAACAAGGCTCACACAGCCGAAATACAATACAAAATTGCGCGCACAACTGTTCGTTCGAGCGAGATAGCGTATAGCTTGTTAGAGCGCGCAACGATTAACGGCGATTTTGCCACGGAGTCTATGTACAACGACAAACTGCATGCATATGCACAAGCATGCGGTTAAGTCGGTGTGCCGGTGTGCTCACGCACAAGGACAAGATTCAGGTGGACTGCGAGGAGACAATGTCCCGCATATCTATGCTGTCGGTGATATTATCTATGGCAAGCCCTAGCTAACGCCCATCGCTGTCCTGGCCGGCCGTCTGCTGGCACTTCGCCTCTACGCGGACTCCGATCTGCGCATGGATTACGCTGATGTGGCCACCACAGTGTTCACACCGCTGGAGTATGCCTGCGTCGGCCTGAGCGAGGAGGATGCCGTCAAAGCGTACGGCGCCGAAGAGATTGAGGTATTCCACGGCTATTACAAGCCCACCGAGTTCTTCATACCCCAGAAGAGCGTGCGCTATTGCTATGTGAAGGCTGTCGCCCAGCCTGCACTATCTGGGACCGGTCGCCGGCGACCGGTGCAGCTAAATGGAGCGCTCCATTACAATGTATTTGCCCCCCAATTCACACACACACACACACGCACACACACACACACTCACACACGCACACATCTGGTTGGGCCAACGAATTTGAGAGTTGTTGCCGCTTCAAAGCGATAAAAGTTAAAGTTTTAATTTAGTTTCGATAGTAGCACACACACACACAATAGCCGTGCCGCAAACGGGGACACTTTTTTGGGGTGGGGCGGAGGGGGGTACTCTTGACTTTAGTCGAACTGAAGCGCTTTGGAGTTTCCCAGATGCCCCCTAAACTAGCCCGGCAGCGGCCTCTGTGCGGCACGCATCCAAAATTACGAAATTATGTTATATGAAAATGATGATTTAATAATGTTTGCTTGGCAGTCAACTCGAAATAGTTGTGCCTCGCTTGCGACCAAACTTAAAACGAATTATATGCAAAACGAACGAAATTAAGCTCCGCTCAGAACGATGGGCAGCGTCAACGCAGCAGGCAAAGGGCCGACGAAAGAGGTAGGCAGCAGCTTACAAAGAGCAAACATTATTTGCTCTTAAGCTGTTATTATGATTATTGTCTTTTGCTGTTACTGCACGCAGCCGTCGCTGTTATCGCTACCGGTCACTTGACCAAACAGGTATATCAGATCAAATAAACAATAACCCATTTAGCGACACTTTATTGCTAAGCGTAACACAATCCAAAGTACATTCGAAATATGATCCTCCACTCATAAGTGGCGTGACCATAGCGCAGTATATGCAACGTCTGCATATTCTGCCGAATACCATTCCTTTGCCTTGCGAATATATATGCTTTAAGGGTATGCATATATACATGCTCCCGCTCTGTCGCTGTACTCAGCGACAGAGACCTATATATAAAAACTCTAATGTTAGACTTAAGAACAAACATATAATTGAACGACACATTAGTCGATAAAATATCATAACATCTTAAGACGTTTGGCATAATATAATAAGTTGAAAGTGACAAGAAACAGAATCTGAATCAAGGACAACAACCGAGAAAACAATTGCAAATTTAACAACAACAACAGAAGCAACTTAACAGATGACACGAACGAGTAAACCAAAGACAGCCTGTGCGATGACCAACAACGGCACCGCCTGAGCTCATAGGCCCCGGACAGCAGCAGCAGATAATAAAAGTGTAAGAGGCAGTCCATCTCGGGAAGTAAATGAGCAACGTTGGACTGGAAGAGGCTGCTCCTGTTGAGCAAAGGGATGCACCCAGCCTGCAAGAGGCTTTAGAGGTGTACCCCAACGATGGACCACGCCCACACACAATAGCTGAGTACCAGGCACGACAGCAGAGGAAGGAAAAGAAGAAAACCAAAAGAAGCGGAAGAAGGATTAAACTGCTTCAACAAAGAAGACTCCTACAGGATGTTATTAAGTCACCGACAACGCCCCAGGAGAGAAATGAAAAAATAAAGAATCTCGAAATCATCGAGAAACAACTTCGTACTGGTGCGAAGCAACGCACTTAGGGCTGCAAACCTGCCAATGCCTTAATTTCCCTTAAATATAAACTCTAATTCAAGCCGATGCGCGAAAGCGCTACTATTGTAAAAAACACCATTTTTTCCTTTTCCTAAATTAGTTAAAAATTCAAATTTACAATAATTGAACAGTTCTCAAACACAAATTATTAAAAATGACAGAAACTACAAAATTAAAATACTATAAAAAAAAAAAGGCAATTGATAAATTTTCTTTAATTTATTTCTACTTGCCCTTAGAGTTAGAAAATTCTATTTTGTTGAAAAATCTAAACTTTTCCAATATGGGTTGGTTTGGCAGTGACGACCGTCAAACAAAAGACAATACGGACAACGTGGTCAATATACAATCTTTGTGGATCTTACTGGTCAGTTTAACAATCGTATCAGTTTGTCAATTTCTGTTGATCACGTAAAACACAATAAAATAATTAAAAGACGTTATATGAGCAGAGCCATCAACCTAAACGGAATATAAAAACTCATAAATCTTCACATTAATAGAGAAAAAACACCAAAAATGATAAAGATCATTAAAGATATATATATAAAGGACCCGAATTTTCGAAACGCGTTAACTTTTTTACAAAAACATAGGGAATTCATTAGCATATACCAATACGAAAACGAATACATGAGCACATTCGGAACACTAGAACACTAGACCATTAATTCAATGCTCACAAATTAAAAAGGGAAAAGTAATTAGTAACAAATTATAAATCAAGACCACCCGATACTAAGGCCGGCAATAATATTTCTGGTGCGACTGCATCGTAAAGCATTCCTAAAATATTATGGAATGGAATACATTAGCGAAAACCATTAATGACTTCAAAGATCAATTTGATAAGTCATACAAATGCGTTCAGACATTGGTAAAACAATATAATAACATAGTACAGGTTGTAAATGAACTTCAAGATAAGCTCACACAAGAGCATTCCCAAACAAGTTCTCAAATTTATAGAATCCTTTAATACAAGATTGAAAGCCACCGGCATTAGACAGAACATTGAAATAAATGTTCCAGAAGATCTTACTCTATTGGCTGATTTTAATGAAACCCAGCTTAACGACTCAGATGAATCTAAACACCTAATAGACACAGAAAACAACAGCGATACAGAAACGATCGAGGAAACCGACAAAATGGCACAACAAGTAGCCTTGGATAGGGAATATGTGAAACAAGTTTCATCATCTATCCCTGAATTTGAAGGTTAAAAACTGTCACTCAATCGGTTCCTAACAGCTAGTTGAGAGAACAGAAGACAACCATCCAGATTTGTCCGTTGAAGTTATCAAATCAAAGATAACTGGCCCAATCACTAAACTAAAGGGTAACGTCAAAGGTGAATCTCCAAACGTATTAAAAGCGAAACTGTGTAACATTAAACAATGAGGTAAAACAGCATTACAATATACCGTTTAAATCAACGAACTTGCGAAAGCAACTCGAAGCAGCATATATTGATGAAGGCTTAGACTCTGACAATGCAGAAAAATTCTCTACAAAAGAATCAATTCTGCTATGATTAAAAACTGCGAACATGATAAACTCCGTATTATCTTGGAATCAGGAAACTTCGTCACTTTCAATGACGTCATGGGCAAATATATATTGATTGCAGCACTGAAATGACCGGAAGTGCCAGTACTGTGTTGTATTACAGAAGCAGAGGTAGAGGTAATAATTACCATTACACCCAAAGAGGTAGACCAAATGGTCGTGGTAATAACCCAAATTACCAAAATTATAGCACCAACAACAGAGGACCTTATAGAGGTAATGCCCGTGGTCATAACCGAGAAAGGAATAATTCCAACAGAGGCAACAACCACAATAATGGCAATAATAAAGGTAATAACAATGTTCGAGTTACTCGAACACCAAATGGAGCTCGTTTGAATTAATAAAGATAAATTAAAAAAAAAAGTTCCATTGGCAGGGTTTGAACTCGCAACTGACCGCATATTTATTTTCCCCGGTAGGACTCGAACTCGCGACAGACCGACCACTTGCCACTGCCTCTACTCAACATCCACACTAATAATTGAGTATTATTGAGAAAAAAAACCAATAAAAATAGCCATACAGAAAACAACCGCAGTGAAGACAGAATTCGAAGCAGACGCGCATAAATGTGTGTGTGTACAATGTACACTGTACACTGTACACGTATATACAAATTCTTGCAAATTGCTTCGCAACACGTGCGCAGCAGTGCGCAGTCAAAATACCGAAAAAACAAAACAAAAACCGATCTTAGTGAAATTTTCTACAGTATATCTTATTGCACCATAGAATATTTGTGTATTCTCAAAAAGTCAACTGCATTTAAATTGTGGCTTAAATTAGTTGACAATACAAGTTGGGTTATTAACTTGATTTATAGCTCTGCGGTGGTAGCAGGGAGGTGGCGATAGGTCTAAAATGAAAGATACTTGACTTATATATAATATTCTAGAAGCAACATATCAAGTTTGGTGAATCTAGCCATTATTATTTACCCGATTTGCTAAAAAAAAAGGATGTCGATATCGATTTTTATCGATTGCTTTCAAACGGAGTAAGTTATCGATTATCGGAAACAAACTCGATCTGCGCAGGCACTAGGAGCACCCACATCTAAAATTTCATGTCTCTAGCTTTTATAGGTTCTGAGATCCTTGCGTTCATACATACGGACGGACGGACGGACAGACGGACAGACAGAGAGACGGACATAGCTGGATCGACTCGGCTATTGATGCTGATCAAGAATATATATACTTTATGGGGTCGGAGATGCTTCCTTCTGCCTGTTACATACATTTGCATTTTGCACAAATACAAGATACCCTTTTTACCCATTTTCAATGGGTTCAGGGTATAAAAACATATCCTGCGCAGGACCAAAATTCGAATTGCAAAAGCAACCGGATACTTCGATGCCCAATATATATAACGTCATTCGAAATGATGATGTTAAGACAGTAGTGACCTTGTATTTAAATATGGCCAAATGTTTCTTAAAACATGGGAAAAAGATTATTGCAAGAATTCATGTTGTTGATCTCTCTTTGATTTAGATCAAATGTTCCAAAGGCTTGAAAAAGAAGCCGGTATATATATAGTATCAAACAACTCAAAACGGCACCGTGCAAAGAAATCTGTGAATACGTTTCAATAGATTCCTTTAAAGAAATGGGCAATAAGAAATTGAAAGCACTAAGAGTAGCGCTACTCCAGCCGATGACCACAATTAAAAATTAATAAGGAAATCGAAGAAATACTGTCAACATTCCATGATAATCCAATGCAAGGAGGGCATACGGGAACACCAAAAACTATTGCAAAAATAAAACGCCATTACTATTGGAAAAGTATGACGCGTGATATCACGAATTATGTGAAAAAGTGTCAAAAATGCCAAAAATCAAAAGTGTCAACGCACACTCGAAGTCCTTTAACACTAACAGAGACACCAATTATGGCCTTTGATAGAGTAGTAGTAGACACGATCGGTCAACTAACAAAATCAGAGCAAGGTAATGAATACGCAGTCACACTGATATGCTTTTTAACAAAATACCTTCTTGCCATACCAATACCAAACAAAAGTGCAAAAACTGTAGCAAAGTTTTTTTTGAAGATTTTATTCTGAAATATGGTCCAATGAAGACGTTCATTACGGACATGGGAACAGAATACAAAAACTTAGTTATAAAAGATTTATGTAAATACCTTGGAATCAAAAAAATAACTTCAACACCACACCACCACCAGACCTTGGGAACAGTAGAGCGAAGCCATAGAACATTCAACGAATTCATTCGTTCCTACACATCAGTTGATAAAACTGACTGGGCTACAATATTACAATACCTTCCACAACACACAACTAATGCCCATATGAACTAATTTTTAGTAAAAACACAAACATTAATAAAGCATTTTATAGTGTTAATTGAACCTTTGAACACATTTTTAGTAAAAACACAAACATTAATAAAGCATTTTATAGTGTTAATTGAACCTTTGAACACATTGACCCTTTATATAATGCAGAGGATTATGCTAAAGAATCATAATATAGATTGGAAATAGCATATATAAGAGCTAGAATAATGCTTGAACAAAACAAGCAAAAGAATAAACTTATAAACTTATATAAAGTAAAGTAAAGAATATAGAATTAAACATAGGAGATAACTTACTGCTAAGAAATGAAACAGGACATAAGTTAGATCCAGAATATAAAGGACCATTTAAGGTCATAGAAATAGAACCTAACGATAACATAGTTATAAAGAATAATAAGAACAAAAAACGAGAAAGAAGGGCTATCTTCGGCATGCCGAAGATCTAATACCCTTGCAGACCCAAACTTTTAATGCCGAGAAATGGTTAAGGCCGAGTTTGGTCAAGGTATATTGATAAACAAAAAAAAAAGGCTTTTAATCAAAAACCGATGTAAATAAGATTTTGCAAAAATGAAGGGAGCATAGTGAAATCTTTAAATGCCGTGTTTAATCGCAAAATCATGATTAACAAAAAATGCTCCATACAAAAACTTAATAATATGATATAGTGGTCCGATCTTAATAGGATTTTGCATATATATTAGTAAAACTAATAAATGCCGAGTTTGGTCAAGATATTTTGAAAAACAAAATGTTTTTCATACAAGATCCTACTTTTCGACAGATTGTTCCTATGGCAGCTATATGATATAGTGGTCCGATCTTAATATGATTTTGCATATAGCGGAGGAGCATAGTAAAACTAATAAATGCCGAGTTTGGTTAAGATATCTTGAAAAACAAAATGTTTTTTTATACAAAAACTTAATTTTCGACCGATCGTTCCTATGGCAGCTATATGCTATAGTGGTCCGATCCAGGTGGTTTTGACATATGTGCTGCGTACAACAGAAAAAGGGAGTTTTGCAAAGTTTCATTAAGATAGCTTTATAACTGAGAGACTAGTTCGCATAGAAACAGACAGATCAAGAATATATATACTTTATGGGGTCGGAGATGTCTCCTTCTATGCGTTACACATTTCACGACAAAATTATAATACCCTCTGCAAGGGTATAAAAACTATTGTTCTTAAATAATAAGCACAGACCAATATAAAAACAAATTGGAACACGAGAAATAAAAGCTTTATTATTTCTATTTGTGAAAGCTATTGAAAAAGATCAATAGCGCAACATTTTGGTGACCCCGACGTGATTTTTGTTGTTGTAAGATTATTTGCTTTACATTACAGCAATAATCTTAAAAGACACCACCTGGATGTCAGGTGGGAAAAACTAGAGCAATTAACACCAGTAGATCGTCATTTATCGATACCAACCACGACGCTCCTGTCTGCGTCTTTTGTGACAGCCCTGGTCATAATATATATAATTGTTCCTGATTTGGAAATTTGACACCTGCATTACGGCTTAGGGAGGCAAAACGAGTTGCATTGTGCTTGAATTGCCTAAAGAAAGGTCATCAATTGCGATCATGCAGATCTGGATGCTGTCGGACCTGCGGGGCGAAATATCATTCGCTGCTGCATTTAAATAATTCGGTATTTCCGTCCGGTCAGCTGACAGAGCCTGCAAATTCATCGCCGATAGCTCATGCCTCTTTCGCTAAGTCGTCGCCATCTACCTCCCAGTATTTCAGTAGTAATGTTGTCGTCTTGGCTACGGCTATGATCTTTGTTAAAAATCGCTCCGGCACTTTGATACCTTGTCGTGCCCTTTTGGATTCTGGTTCTCAGCTTCACCTTATAACGTCGCGCCTTGCTCAACAGCTTCAGCTAAAGAAGCACAAGTCCTCAGCCATTGTCTCTGGTCTAGGAGATTCTCGTTTTGAAACAGAAGGAAACACGGTCACTTTCACAATACAGTCTCAAGTCTCTGAATACTCAACATGCCTCACAGCTCTGGTAGCGCCTAACATAACTGATAGTCAACCGAATTTTACTATCAACACGACGAATTGGAACATTCCCGATAACATAAAACTTGCAGATCCGTCTTTCTTTAAGCCTCAACGCGTGGACATGCTGCTTGGAGCTAGCCTGTTTTACGACCGTCTCAGCGTCGGCCAGATAAGGGTTCTCCCAGGACTACCGTGTCTTCAAAAAACATGGCTTGGTTGGGTAGTTTCTGAAGGCGGACCGCGCTTGAGTGGTTCTACGTTAATGGCAAAGCATACTGCGGTCAAACTCGAGTCAAGTTCTGAAGAACGTGCTGATGAATTGGTTCGAAGATTTTGGGAGATAGAATCCTGCTTGGAAAGTACACCTACCACTTCAAAGGAATAAAACATTTGTGAAGAACATTTCGTAAAGACTCATATCAGATTGCCTAGTGGCCAATATTCAGTTCGTTTACCCTTCAAGCGAAGTTTGGAATGTCTGGGGACGTCATACCAACAAGCCTTTCGGTTTCTGACCCGGAACGCGAACTACAAAATCGTCGAGACCTGAAGATTTAATATTCAAACTTTCTAAAGGAATACTTGGATCTTGGTCATATGTCGCCTGTTGCTCCAGAGTCTATAGGACTTTGTAAATACTTTCTTCCTCATCACTGTATCTTTAAAGAAGACAGTTCAACGACAAAGTTGCGAGTCGTTTTCGACGGCTCAGCAGCTACCTCGTCAGGTTATTCATTAAATGAACTATTGATGGCTGGACCTGTTATTCAAAGCTCGCTGTTTCATATCCTTCTTCGCTTTCGTAATTTCCCGATCGCCCTAACAGGAGATATTGGAAAAATTTATCGCTGCGTACGCGTTTTAGCACCGGACGGTTTTCTCTAATGCATTCTGTGGCGAGACTCGCCAGAACAGGAAATAAAGATTTTTAAGCTGGATACAGTTACATACGGAAAAAAGCCAGCTTCATTCCTCTCTATCCGTGTTATGCATCAGCTGTCTATGGATGAGGAAACTAATTTTCCAATTGGATCTCGGATTCTGCGGCGTGACTTCTACTTTGATGACCTCATTTCTGGGGGTGATTCAATTCCAAAAGCAAAGGAAATTCTTAATCAGACGGCTTGAATCTTGGCAAGTGGGGGCTTCAAGTTGCGAAAGTGGTGCTCAAACAATGCTGCTGTACTGAAAGGGATACCCGTAGAGGACAGAGAATTTTCTCTAAAGTTTGATGATGGTAGCGACATCACCAAAACTCTTGGACTCGCTTGGAACTCAGCGTCGGATCGGTTGGTGTCTTCATTTTCGTCCATTCAGCAGAGATCCAAACCATCCAAAAGATCAATACTATCGACCATAGCTCGCTTGTATGACCTGCTTGGACTCATAGGGCCGGTAATCGCCAAGGCTAAAATCTTTTTGCAGCAGATCTGGAAGGAGAAGCTTGAGTGGGACGAGATCCTGCCATCACCACTTGCAACAGCTTGGCATGATCTTTTCTGCAGTTTTGAGATGGCACAGTTTACCTGCAGCAGAGTTAGAAGTACACGGTTTCTGTGACGCTAGCATCGAATCTTATGGGGCCTGTGTCTACGTCCTTTCTCGACGACTATCAGCCAGTTGTCAGCTGTTGTGCTCCAAACCGCGTGTAGCTCCTCAAAAAAAGAAAAAAAAGAGACAGAACTCGGTCCTTCTTGCGTCATCTCCCTTCGTTGATATAACTGCCACTTGTAAATACGTCAACTCATTTGATACAATGCAGCGCATATTCGGATATATTTATAAATTCATACACAGACGCAGGCATCCTGGACTAACAATGTGTGATATACAACATGGCACCTAACTCTTAGTGAGGCTCGTCCAGAGAGCACACTTGTGGGAAGGGATCAAATCATTGCGATCGAGAAGAGCTGTTAAACCGTCCAGTTGTATCGCATCACTAAACCCTTTTTTGGATGATTTCGGCATTCTTAGAGTGGATGGGCGCTTGAAAAACTCTTCGCTGGATTTCGAAGCTCGCCATCCAACAATTCTCCCGCGGCACCATCCCATCACAGATTCACTCATCACACGGTTTCACAATCGGAACTTACACGCTGGTCCAAGGGCACTTCTTGGTCACCTTCGGTTACAGTATTGGCCAATAGGTAGAAGGAAGACCGTATCCATGGTTGTTGGAAAATGTGTTAGATGCTTTCTTGCCAAGCCTCAATTAGCAGAGCATATAATGGCTGATCTTCCCAAAGAACGTTTGACTGCTTGTCGAGCCTTTGAAGTCTCTGGCGTTGACTATTGTGAACCATTTTTCTATAAGCCAGACGTACGAAATAAAGATCCAGTCAGATGTAACATGGCTGTCTTCGACTGCTTCGCGACTAAAGCGGTTCACCTGGAGTTGGTCAAGGATCTGTCGACGGCTTCATTTTTGAATGCTCTTAAGAGGTTTATATCGACTCGAGGCAGGCCATCTCAGATATGGTCGGATAACGCTACCAACTTTGTCGGCGCCAAGAACGAGCTTCTGGATCTCAAGCGTCTATTCATCAGTCGCAATCATATTGATTCAGTGCATAAATTTTGCATGGCTGATTCCATTGATTGGAAATTCATACCTCCTCGTTCACCGCATTTTGGCGGCCTTTGGGAAGCAGCAGTGAAGACAGCGAAGCATCATTTTTATCGTGCTGTTGGATCTTGTGTTCTCAACTTCGAAGAGTTTTGCACCCTAGTCTGCCACATAGCATCGACAATTAATTCCAGGCCATTGTTTCCTCTTTCAGAAGATCCAGCAGATCTAGATGGGCTCACTCCAGCTCATTTCTTGATTGGTGGACCCAGCTCATCTTTCGTTGAGCCTGATGTGACGCACCTTCAATTCAGTCGTCTGGATGGCTGGCAACGCGTAACATACCTCTAACAACTGTTTTGGTCTCGCTGGCGTGAAGAATACTTAACGCTGCTTCAGCAGCGCTCCAAATGGCGTACTCCGAAACCAGGCCTATGCGTCAACGACATAGTCCTCGTAAAGGATGAAAATCTGCCGCCTCTAAGGTGGCCACTGGCGAGAATCACGGAGTTAATCGTGGGAAAGGATGGAGTTGCTCGCGTAGCCATTTTGCGCACCGCAACAGGAGAAACGAGAAGAGCTGCAAACAAGCTGTGCCTATTGCCCATCAGGGAATCTGTTGAAAGCCCATGCCTTCCAACGGGGGGAGAATGTCTGGCTACGCAGCCAAAACAGCTGGAGCGACCTCGCAACTGATAAGAGCAGCATCTTAAGTTTATCTTATAATACTCGCTCTGCAAAGCAATAACCTCAATTTCGCTCTTAAGAATTCATTTACATAGAGCTGCCGCTCTTCGCTGTAACGATCGTTTTATTGCCCTAGCTTTACTTATGCGAAGGCCTCGATGCTGCGCATCGAGTTAGTTAAGTTCGTTCGCTTCATGCATTTGGTACACATCGGCCACTTGCATTACTCAAAATTATAACTAATAATTGTCGCTTCGCTAAAATTGGCACGTACTAATTCGGGTTCGCTTGCCTATATAAAACTATTGTTCTTAAATAATAAGCACAGACCAATTCGGGTCTGCCTGCTTTTCGTAACTTTAAGAAATATAAAAACAAATTGGAATACAAGAAATAAAAGGTTAATTATTTATATTTGTGAAAGCTATTGAAAAATCTCAATAGCGCAACAATTATGTTTGCATAACATTTCAGTTACATCTTGCCCTGCGAGGCAAGCAATGTCATTATTTTTTTTTTCGATTCACTCGTTCAGCTATTCAGTCAGTCATGAACCATGTATTCCGTACTCGTTCAGTCGGCCATGAGCGATACACTCCGTATTCGTTCAGTCGGTCATGAACTATACACTCCGTGTAGCAACTCGTTCATGAACGATGTATTATAACGATACATTCTTTTGAGATGTTCAGTTGTTAATAAATAAATGAGATGGCGGGACTTATAGTTCACTATTTACTTGTTGAGTTTTAACCTCCAACTTGTAAGTATCTATTATCAATGGTATAATATAAATAAGTAAAAAGTATAACATATTTTTTACAACTGAAAACATGAAAAATAGCTAAACAGAAAATATTGCTCGCGTGTAATTGAATAGCTAGCAAAACGAATCGTTCATGATCGAGTGCATAACTGAACTAAGCGAATAGTTTGTGACCGACTGAGCAGAATTCATCGTTCATGACCGACTGAATAAATGAACGAGGGAACTAAATGACCGATTTAGTTCACGTGCAGAAAATGAACGAGTGAACTTATTCAGCAAATTGAACTAGAAATCCCCATTCTATTCCAAAGTATTAAATATTTTAATGCTGGGATTTTAACAGGCTTATCAAATCCGATTGGGGATGTGGTTTTATTATTAGCTATTGCATTAATATTAAATTATGGAAGATGAAATTATGTATTTTATTTACAAGCTATGCAAAATGAATTTGAAATAATATTAATTGGGTCTTTAGTTATTGTTGGGCTAACAAGCTTTTTTATTAGCACTTAATAGCGAGAAGTTAACAACATGCGAAAATGTACAATTTTTTTATCGAGGCGATCGATAGGAGATCCGATATAGCGAATGTACATGACAAAAGTGAGTTGCGGCGTCGGTAGCATTGATGCGCTAGCCGCATAAGAAAAAGTGCAAAAGGTAAAAGAGCGCGATGACAGAAACTACGATGAGCGTTAAGCGATAAGCGCTGGATAGCTAACATCAAATAATATTTGCTATTTTATGACATGCGAGAAGCGCCAAACAAAACAAAGCAGGGCACGATGTAACTGAAATGTTAGGCAAATATAATACTAATTCAATTTTTAGCAGCTGAACCGAACATACTCCCCCCGTTGAACGATTGAGCTTCAACAGGATCGTTAAGGGGAAGCAGACACAGCTTATTAGTTGCTCGCTTTATGATTCCATTAGCTGTCTTGAGAACTGCAACGCGTGTGATGTCATCAGTTCCTTTGACCAATTCAACCACTCTAGCAAGTGGCCATTTCAAAGGAGGTAAGTTATCGTCTTTGACAAGAACGATGTCGTTGAGAGCCACACCAGGCTTGGGAGTCCGCCATTTGGAACGCTGTTGCAGAAATATTAATAATAATATTAAATATTTTTCTCGCCAGCGAGACCAAAAGACTTTGGTGCATGTAGGACACTTGCTGCCAGCTGTCCAGACGATTGAAATTGAGCCGTGTCACATCTGGTTCTGTGAACGTGGACTGTGGGCCACCAACCAAAAAATGAGCTGGGGTGAGAACATCAAGGTCTTCTGGATCTTCTGAAAAGGGAAGCAGTGGTCTAGAATTAATGACTGCCGTTATATGGCACACAAGGGTACGAAGCTCTTCGAATCCTAGAAAAGTTGATCCCACAACCCGATAGAAGTGATGCTTTGCAGTTTTTACCGCCACCTCCCAAAGGCCACCAAAGTGAGCGGAGCGCGGTGGAATGAAGCACCAGTCAATTGTGACCGCCAAACAAAACTGGAGCACAGCATCTTGATGACAGCTACTGAGGAAGAGATTTTTCAGCTCCAACAGCTCGTTTTTGGCGCCGACAAAGTTGGTGGCATTGTCAGACCAAATCTGACGTGGCTTACCACGAGTGCATATAAAGCGCTTTAGAGCATTGAGAAATGCACACGTAGATAGGTCCTTGACCAACTCCAAATGAATGGCTTTCGTGGCGAAGCAAATAAATACGCTGATGTAGCATTTTATAGGGGCTTTGTTTCGAGTGTCAGGCTTGTAGAAGAATGGTCCGCAAAAGTCCACACCAGTTATATGAAACGCTCGAGTTTCAACAAATCGCTCCTTTGGAAGATTAGCCATTACGTGCTCCATCAAGCGGGGCTTGTTCCGGAAACATCTGATGCATTTGTTTACTATGCTGGAAACTGTTTTGCGGCCACTAATCGGCCAATATTGCAGACGAATTGCTCCCAACAAAGCTCGTGGTCCAGCATGGAGATTCCGCTCATGAAAGTGAGTGACAATGGCGATGGTAACTGTCTGTTGTCTAGGCAGTATAATAGGATGACGGGCCTCATAAGGAAGGGTTGACTTTCCCACCAACTCGAAGAATACCAAACTCATCCCGAAAGGGCAATAATGATGAGAGTTTTCTGGAACGTGCGACCACGCCCTTTGATTACAGGTTCTTTAGCCTTTTGAACGTTACGTAGAAGTATGAACGATCCAAAACGTATGTCGGAGATCAAAAGTCCGGGGCGCCGAATACGATGGATAAACTTGTACACATAGGCAAATACTCGTTGAATAGCAGAAAAGGAATTCACATATTTGCACCTTAATATGGCATCATCTGCAGGATCTGTGATGAGCAACACTCTTTTGCGTAACTCCAATATTGGTTTTTCAAGAAGACAAGTCGCAGTAGCTTTGTGGACCAGTCAAAAATTCAGGACCACATGACCAAAGTTTTGACTGTATAAGCTCGTCGGGAGTGGCCCCTCTGGAGAGAATGTCAGCTGGATTACTGGCTGTTGGAACATAATGCCACTGGAAGCCCGCTGTGAGCTCCTGGATGGTGGCGATCCGATTTGCAACGAATACGTTGAACTTCGACGATTCATCTCGGATCCATGATAGACATATTGATGAATCTGACCAGCAAAGGAATGTACCGGTAAATAATTTCATTTCAGATACTTCCTGCATCAATTGGGCTAACAAAAGTGCGCCACAAAGCTCGAGTTTTGGTATCGTAAGAGTTTTAAGTGGAGCCACTCGTGATTTAGAGCAAAAGAGGCGTGAACTCGAATGATGTCCCTTTGAAACCACATAAATGCAAGCTCCGTACGCGATAATGCTGGCGTCACAGAAACCGTGAACATCTACATCGCACATTGTATTGCAAACCAACCGGGGAAAGGTTGATAATTGGACATTGCTGAAAGTTTGGCAAAGCTCCTGCCAGGCAGTATTTAGAGAAGTTTGTAAAGTAGCTACTGGCCGGGGTATGAATCTCAGTCGCACCAGGCCCAGCGATTCACAAGACATTTATAAATTCGCTGGGACGGAGGGCTAAGGGGGGGTTGAGGGTTTCGCCATAAATCTACCTCGCACTGCCGTTGTACTACTCAACATACCAGGCCGCAGCCTCGTGCTACCTCGTCTAGCGGGCCGGAGCCTCGTACCACCCCGCTATCGGGCCTTAGCCGCGCACCAACTACACTGGCGGGCCGTAGCCACGCACCAACTACACTAACGGGCCGTAGCCACGCACCAACTACACTGGCGGGCCGTTGCCACGCACCCACTACACTGGCGGGCCGTAGCCACGCACCAACTACACTGGCGGGCCGTAGCCACGCACCAACTACACTGGCGGGCCGTAGCCACGCACCAACTACACTAACGGGCCGTAGCCACGCACCCACTACACTGGCGGGCTGTAGCCACGCACCAACTACACTGGCGGGCCGTAGCCACGTTCGAACTACACTAACGGGCCGTAGCCTCGCACCAACTACACTACCGGGAGTCTTTGCCACGCACCAGCTACACTGTTCCCCCCCTAGGTTAGGGTGAACATCGGCTAACTCCGATGTTTAGCGCAAAGGTATCCGACCGAGATTACAAAGATCTGCATTTAAGTTAGTTATCGAGGTTTTTATTCACTTAGTTCACAACTTTTATCCTATTCTACCCTAACGCACTTCCTAGTCTAAGGCCCTGCCGCACTGTCTTGGAGCCCCTAGCGCTCCGCTATGCACTGCACGTTATTCGCTCGTACTCCTTTTTTTGGCACGTCTACTCACCATGATCGGTATCTCAAAAGGTGCCGGCTCGCTCGCTAGCGAGCCATGCGCTGCCTCGGCCGCTCAACTTCGCCGCGAGCTTTCGCAACTTCGCTTCGGAGCTTTCGCTCGTCGCCGCCGAATCGAAGCTGCGCTCTCGCAGGCAGTGTTGAGCAGCCGATCAGCAACGCACGGTTGCAGCGGCGGCCGGCGGTTAAATTCAAACTGGGCTCCTTGCCCTTAACATACTACTAATACAATGCTTACATACTATACAGTGCTTAGGAATTACGATACAATATATATATATAATTATGAATTGTGGGGTGGCTACCCTAGTGGCCGCCTCACACCCTACTTCGACGACGATACCGTCGCTTCCCCGGCGGTATTCATGGTGACGACTTCCTCGACTAACTTATTACTTATTCGTTGTTTATGTTATTCCCTGCCTTAACAGTGCAGCTCACATTATGCTAAGCCTATTCTGATTACGCTATTCACTTATGACTTATAAACTAAATTTAGTACGATGGCTAAGTTGGGTGACGGGTGTCGCTCGCACTCTCCGCCTGCTCGTGGGCACCCATGTTCCCGGGGTCTTCCCCTTCGTCCTCCGTCGTCTCTCGGTAAAACGGCTTCAGCTGCGAGATATAAGCCACCCTCCTTTTCCGTTCACCTGACCTCATTAGGCGCACAATGTTAGGTGACACGAACTTGATGACCCGATAGGGGCCATCGAACTTGGGTGCCAATTTCGCTGCGAAACCCTCGGCGGCGTTGGATAGCTGGTGCTGTCTTAACAGGACCATCGGGAGTCCAACGAAGGCCGCCACTCTCGTCTCCTCAAGTTATAGTGTCTGCCCTGGTCCTTTGATGCACGCTGGAGATTGCTGTGAACGACATAAAAGATTTCTTTTAACCTATCCGCCTTTGTCCTAGGGTCGAACGCACTAGTTGCGGACCCCGGAGTCACCTGATCATATAAAGCAGCCGGCAACCGCGGCTCCCTTCCCTGCATCAGGAAAGCGGGACTGAATCCGGTCGAATCCGACACGCTTGTATTGACCGCCAGCGATATCTCGGGCAAGAGTTCGTCCCACGAACTCTGGTGGCCCTCGATAAATTGTGCTATCATGGTCTTCACGGTCCTGTTGGTCCTCTCGGTAGGATTTTCTTGCGGACAGTAAGGGGCGGTGTACTGGATCTCTACACAAGGACTCCAGAAAAGCCTTGAAACTCCGGCTTGTGAACTGTACCCCGTTGTCACACACGAACTTCTTGGGCACCCCGAATCGGCTCAAAATCCTCTCCCGGAACGCCGTTTGTAGATGTGCCGCCGTGGCTCTCCTGAGAGGGACCAGCTCCACCCATTTCGAGAAAGCATCATGGAACACCAGCAACATGGTGTTGCCATGTTTCGACCGTGGGAGGGCCCAACGAAATCCGCGCACAGTATTGCCATCGGCTCCGCCACCTGCCTCGTCAGCATGCGTCCAGCCGGTTTGAGTTGCTCACTCTTGAACTTTTGGCAGGTTTCGCAACACTTCACGTACCTGGCGGCGTCTCGGAACATACCCGGCCAGTAGTACCTTTGGGCTAGCCTCGACACAGTTTTCCTCACGCCTTGATGTCCGGCCGTGGGGGCATCATGGCATTCCGCCAATACCTTCTGCCGTTGACCACTGGCCACGCACAGCTTCCAAGGGATGTAATCTTCGTCGTCCGCGCGGTGGCCCAAATGCCTATATAGCTGTCCGTTTTTCTCGATGTAATCCGGGAACTTGGCTGGCTCTTCGGCGATTCTAGCACGCATACTCGCGACCCATTTGCAGGGCGGCTCGGCCACCACTGCTTGCTGACAGGTCTCTAGAGGATGCCTTGATAGTGCGTCAGCCACGACGTTGAGCTTCCCTCGTCGGTAGTGAACGTCGAATTGGAATTGTTGCAGTTCCAATGCCCATCGCGCGATTCTTCCTGACGGGCTCTCGATAGAATTAAGCCACTTTAGGGCCAAATGGTCCGTTATCACGTCGAACCGGTACCCTTCTAGGTAGCAACGCAGCTTCCGTATCGACCAAACGATTGCCAGGCACTCTTTCTCGGTGGCGGAGTAGTTCACTTCGGCCTTCAGCAACTTTCTGCTCGCGTACGCTATGACCCGCTCCTGCCCTTCTATCGTCTGCGTCAACACTGCGCCGAGGCCGTACTCGCTCGCGTCAGTCAATCTGGCGGAAAAGTCTGGACAAGCCAACACAGGGGCAGTCGTCAAGCTGTCCTTCAATTGACGCAATGCCTCCTCCTGTTCTTGATCCCATGCCCATTTCCGCCCCTTCTTTAAGAGCGCTGTTAGCGGCTGTACCTGAGTCGCGAAGTTGGGAACGAAGCGTCTGTACCATGACGCCATCCCAAGGCACTGCCGCAACTCTTTACAGTTTGTCGGGGCCCTCAGGTTACGTATCGCCTCCACCTTCTCTGGATCGGTACGTATTCCTTCCCCACAAATGACGTGTCCTAGGTAGACCAACCTCTCCCGGAAGAAACTGCACCTCTTCCTGTTCAGCCTGAGGTTAGCCGCCCTTAACCGGCGGAACACCTCCCTCAAGTTCTCTACATGTTGCTCCTTAGTCGCTCCTATTACCACGATGTCGTCTAGGTAGGCGAATGCATGAGGCTCCATCTCCGGCCCTATGACCGTGTCTAAAGCTCGCTGGAAGGTCGCACACGCCGAGTGCAAACCAAATGGCATCACCCGCCACTGGAAAAGACCTCTCCCGGGGACCGTGAATGCCGTACATTCCCGACTATCGGCTGCCATCGGTATCTGCCAGTACCCGTGCTTCAAATCCAGAGTGGAGATGAACCGGGCGTGACGCAACCGCTCAAGGATGTGATTAATCCTGGGAACAGGATAAGCATCTGGGATGGAATGCGCGTTGAGTTGTCGATAGTCGATACACATGCGCCACTCGCCAGTCTTCTTCTTGACTAAGACGATTGGGGCGCTGTGTGGACTACGCGACGGCTCGATGGCACCTGCCTGCATCAGCTCGTCCACCTGTTCATCAATCACCCTTTGCATGGCCGGGTTCTTCGGGTAATATCTCTGTTTTAATGGCTTATCATCCTTAAGCCTGATCCTGTGCTCCGCGATGTGCGAGACTCCCTGCAGCCCCTCGAAGAGTGTCAGTTCCGACTCCAGGAACTCCTTAAGCTCGGATCCAAGTCCGCTGGCCACTCTGCCTCTTCTACGCCGGGCTTGCCCTGCGGCTCGCCTCATCCAGGTACCACTCCGACTCCAAATAGAGCTCCCTGATCGCTCGACTCTGGCAGCCGCTCCTGATTCCCTGTGCCCGTGCGGATTTGAGCCATTGCTCCTAATCCCTCCGTTCTTTGGCACGCTTCCACCGTGCCGCCTGCATGACCAGCGTAGATCTGCCTTTGCAGGTCTACGCGCCGCCTTTTGGGCTCCTCAAGCTCTCGGCCCAACCCCGAATGAGACTCATCTTTGACTTCCTTCTTCTTCTCCTTTTCCGACAGTTGCCGAGCCGGCACTCCCGTTTGCTGACGCGCGAGGCCTCCTGCCGACTTCTCTCTCCTCTGCTGCCGAGCAGGTGCTCCCTTTTCATGACCTGGGAGGCCTTCCTCCGGCTCCCTCTGTAGCCGAGCAGGTGCTCCTCTTTCATGACTCGGGAGGCCTTCCTCCAGCTCCTTCTGTGGCCGAGCAGGTGCTCCCCTTTCATGACTCGGGAGGCCTTTCTCCGACTCTCTCTGTAGACGAGCAGGTGCTCCCCTTTCAGGACCTGGGAGGCCTTTCTCCGACTCCTCGCTCTGTTGCCGAGCAGGTGCTCCCTTTTCATGACCTGGGAGGCCTTCCTTCGACTTCTCTCCATTCTGTTGCCGAGCAGGCACTCCCGCTCCTTGACGCGTGAGGCCTTCTTTCGGCTCTTTACCGGTTCCAGGTCCCGCGGCCGGAGACGTCACGTCCTCTAGGATCAGCTCCGCCTTGCCGCAGCGTACCGTAGTGCCCATGGCACCCAGGAAGTCCATCCCCAGGATAACGTGGTCCAGCATTGCGGGCATGACAAGCATTAACATGCTGGCCACCTTCCCCGCTAGGCCGACGTCTATCCTCAATGCCTTCTCTACTTCGACCGTGGACCCATCTGCGCCTGTACGTTCTCCACTCTTCCCCGAATCGCCCACTTGCGTACGCAGTCTTCGCTCATGAAGCTGCGAGTGGCCCCTGTATCGATAGTGGCGGGCATCGTCCTCCCGCCAATCTCCACCGTGGCGACGATTCGGCCACCTTCCACCTTAAGCGGGTGTACTATTGCCGAGTCCCGTGTGTGTCGGCGTCGACCCGACCCTGACCTGGGCGACGCCGTTGCCCGTTTCCCGCCTCCGTGCGGCGACAACACTCTTGGCTACTTCTGCCCTGATGCCCACATACCCAACAAAACAAAACGGGCGCATTAGGACATTCCCTGGCGAAATGCCCGTCCCGTGCGCATCTGCGGCATGCCCGTCGCGGGTCGTACCCGGTCCCGGCCTCTTGGCTCATCATCTGGTGGGCCACTTCTCGTCTATCCACACCGATCGCTCCGGATCCGATGGGAGCAGACCGGAGTGGGTTAAGGTGTCCCCCAGAGGGCTGGACCGTCCTTCCCCACTCCGCACTACTTGAGCTCGTGGCCGCCTGACTCCCTGCCCTGCTTCCGGAGTATTCCGCTCGCTGTCTCATCACCGTTTCGTACTCCACAGCGAGTTGAGTCAGCTGGGACAAAGTGGAAAAATCTTGCCGTCGTACGTAAAGCCTGTATTCGGGTGCGGCATTCTCAAATATCCGGTGCAACTCCTGCGCCGGCTCATATCTGGCATGGTGCATCAAAGCCCTCAGTTCTATTAGGTATTCCTTAAATTCTTCCCCCACACGCTGCCGGCGGGATCGGTTTCGTCTTCCAACCTCTCGAAATAGCGTGGTGGCAGAAAGAATTCCAAGAAACCCCTCCTAAATACCGACCATGGCACATCCCTCAGTCCACTACTCAGGAACCAACGAGCAGCCCGGTCACAGAATACCTCGCTCATGGCCCGAGGCAACCGATCGAGGGCTATACCGTACGTAATGGCACGCTCCTCTAGGGTCCTCTAGGAACCCAAGGGGGTCGGAACGGCCATCGTACCTCATGCCCCACTTTCGGACTTGTTCTGGAACATTCGCGAGAGGCCTGGCCTCCGACTGAGAATATGGCCGGGGAATATGAGGGCCATTATTCGAGTCGTAAGGGGTTCGCCCTGGCTCCACGTCGACCGCCGTCGTCCGGCGAGCTCCGCTGCTCCCTAATCTCGCGACTTTCCCCTGCACCCGAGACGGCTAAACTAGGGATCGGAACCTGCAGCCGCTCGTACAGCTGCGAACTCCTTAGGTCTGGTTCCGATTTTTGGCGCGGCCGTCCGCCAACGTCGGGTAGAGTGCCCCAGGGAGACGGCTCCAATGTTTTGGCGGTCTGAGACTCTAGCTCGGCCAGCCGAACCCAAATCTCGGATGTATGGCCGCCATCCTGCACGAAAGTGGATAGCCGCTTACGCAGCTCCTCCACGCGGCCCTCCTTCTCCAGCCTGAACTCATGGGCGATCGCCACCAGTTCTTCTTTTGCGGCGCTGGTGGATCCAGCGCACGCCTACACCCGGATTTTGGCACTCACCTGTCTCCATCCTGAGTTTTTGCTACTCACTCTGGGCTCAACTACAACTCTTGTGGATCCTCGCTCGAGTTTTGGGTTTGGTGTCTGGGCAACTCTCGTTCCGTAGGTTTATTTCGTTCACTTTGGTCTTTGTCTCTCTTGTTTTTCCTTTTGCTGTCCCTTTGGTATTTTCTCTCCTTTTTTTTTGTTTTTACGTCTACTTTATATGCACTTAAATCTCTTTTAAACTTTTGACCATCGTTCACTTTAGTTTTTGTCCGTTTTTGCCTTTGCTTCTTGTTATTTCACTTTTCTTAAGTATCTGTCCTTATTATTTTTCTTATACATCCACAGCATTCCACTCGCAAAACAATAAAAAAAAATATAAAAAAAATTAATTCACTTGATGTTCTTATACATTTTATTTCTTGTTGCTTAGTCTTTGTTCATTATTCTTTTATTTTTATTTAATTTATTTGTTTTCATTATTATATTTTTATTTATTTTATTTTATTTTATTTTTTTTTTTTTAAATATTTTTTCCTGGTTTCATATTATTTTATTATTGTTATTTATCACTTTCACTGCACATCCGTCGTCATCGCCTTCGCCGACTGTACCCACGAATTCAGTTTTCACCGCGCGTGAACTGAATTCGTCCCACTGTACAGCCGCTGCCGCGACGCCTTAACGGCCCTTCGACGCCGACGTCGACTGCGACGCGCGTTTGTGCACACGTGTGCAAGCATGGTCTCGACGTCGCCCGTCTGGCGCGCGCGCGCTGTACTTTTCGACCGGCCGTTATCTCTCCTTTTTTTTTCGTTGCTGAGCTCGACTTCTGTGCACATTTTTCGTTGCTCAGATCTTGCAGGTGTTCATCTCGTCGCCTAACATAGGGTATGAAATGCACTTGTCGGGGTATACACGACTACTTTATACCCTAGACGCGGATTCTACCCGCCTACTATGTCTTCTTTTCCCTTGATCTCTACCGGCGTATATACACTTCAAGGTATGCTCGACTTGAAATACCCTGTAAACAACATTTTTTTTTTTCTTTGGAAACACCTAGTTGGGCATACTTGCGAGGCTTTAATCCGCAACTATGCCACGCCCTAAACGCCTCTTAGGTCCCTGCTCGGGCGCCACTTGTAAAGTAGCTACTGGCCGGGGTATGAATCTCAGTCGCACCAGGCCCAGCGATTCACAAGACATTTATAAATTCGCTGGGACGGAGGGGCTAAGGGGGGGGTTGAGGGTTTCGCCATAAATCTACCTCGCACTGCCGTTGTACTACTCAACATACCAGGCCGCAGCCTCGTGCTACCTCGTCTAGCGGGCCGGAGCCTCGTACCACCCCGCTATCGGGCCTTAGCCGCGCACCAACTACACTGGCGGGCCGTAGCCACGCACCAACTACACTAACGGGCCGTAGCCACGCACCAACTACACTGGCGGGCCGTTGCCACGCACCCACTACACTGGCGGGCCGTAGCCACGCACCAACTACACTGGCGGGCCGTAGCCACGCACCAACTACACTGGCGGGCCGTAGCCACGCACCAACTACACTGGCGGGCTGTAGCCACGCACCCACTACACTGGCGGGCTGTAGCCACGCACCAACTACACTGGCGGGCCGTAGCCACGTTCGAACTACACTAACGGGCCGTAGCCTCGCACCAACTACACTACCGGGAGTCTTTGCCACGCACCAGCTACACTGTTCCCCCCCTAGGTTAGGGTGAACATCGGCTAACTCCGATGTTTAGCGCAAAGGTATCCGACCGAGATTACAAAGATCTGCATTTAAGTTAGTTATCGAGGTTTTTATTCACTTAGTTCACAACTTTTATCCTATTCTACCCTAACGCACTTCCTAGTCTAAGGCCCTGCCGCACTGTCTTGGAGCCCTAGCGCTCCGCTATGCACTGCACGTTATTCGCTCGTACTCCTTTTTTTGGCACGTCTACTCACCATGATCGGTATCTCAAAAGTGCCGGCTCGCTCGCTAGCGAGCCATGCCCTTGCCTCGGCCGCTCAACTTCGCCGCGAGCTTTCGCAACTTCGCTTCGGAGCTTTCGCTCGTCGCCGCCGAATCGAAGCTGCGCTCTCGCAGGCAGTGTTGAGCAGCCGATCAGCAACGCACGGTTGCAGCGGCGGCCGGCGGTTAAATTCAAACTGGGCTCCTTGCCCTTAACATACTACTAATAAAATGCTTACATACTATACAGTGCTTAGGAATTACGATACAATATATATATATAATTATGAATTGTGGGGTGGCTACCCTAGTGGCCGCCTCACAAGTTGGAAGACTCTCATCCCAATCCAAGTTTTCTTCCAAAGAAGCTGCATAAAGATTTTGGCCCTAACGATGACTGGTCCAATTAATCCTAGTGGATCGTAAAAATGAGCTATAGTGGACAGAACAGATCTCTTGCAAGGTTTAATTGTCTGATTGGCAGGCGTGAGAGAAAACATTAATTTATCAGTTGAAGGATCCCATGCGAGGCCCAAAGTTTTGGTAATGTCGCTCGAGCACCATTTTCTGAGTTCAAAGCAACCTTTAGAGAGGATGCCCTTTGTTTGATTTAATACGTCGATCGCTTCTTGGACCGACACACCGCCAGATATAAGGTCATCTACATAGAAATCTCGTCGAAGAATTTTGGCACCAATTGGAAATGAATGCTGCTCGTCGACTGCCAATTGCTGCATTGCTCGAACAGTAGAATTTCGCCACAGGATGCATTGTAGGTAGTTATCTGGGACCGTAACTCTGACACAGCGATACATCTTGCCAATGTATAAAGTAAGGGCAACAGGGAACGTGCGAAATCGCATCAAAATGTTAAACAGCTTCCGTTGTATGACGGGCCCAGCCATCAACACTTCATTCAGCGAACATCCAGTGCTGGTGACAGCTGAACCATCAAACACGACACGAAGTTTGGTGCTCGTGCTTTGTTCCTTTAGCACGCAATGATGAGGGAGAAAATATTTGCATAAACGTAACGACTCTAGAGGGACAAGAGTCGTAAGTCCGAGCTTCACATACTCTTGAATGAACGCGCAATACTGGGACTTAAGGTTGGGATGACAATGCAACTTTCTGTCAAGCGATATAAGTCTGCGAAATGCCTGTTGATAAGATTCACCTAATTGATCCAGAGTGAAAAATGCTCCTGTTGGCAACCTTTAGAAATTCTTAACAAAATGCTCCGCGCAGTCCAGCTCTTCCTTTGTTGCTTTAGCAACAGGCTCTGGAAAACTTTCGGAAAACAAAATCGTTGAATTAACTCATCGGTTCGGCCATCAGAGTCAGTGCGGGCATCAGACGATACACGATTTGCCAAAAGAGAGGTACGGCCTTGCTGGGAACCGCCACCTGAAACTATCCATCCAAAGCGTGTCTTCTGCAGTAGAGGCAATCCCGGGAGCGGTTTTATTTGCCCGACACACATTGGCTCGTAGAAAAGACCAGCTCCGATTAATAAGTCAACTCGCTGTGGCTTGTAAAAGCAAGGATCAGCGAGGCGAATATTTCCAGGCATATTCCAATTAGTTGTATTAAGGGATACTTGGTCTGCTATACTGGAGGCTACGGTGTCTGTGATGATTGCAGAGTAATCTGACGTTTGAGATTGCAGATTGATGGTCACAGTGCAGCCGTCAGAAGCGAAAGGAGCGTTTCTCAGGCCAGCAATTGTCGCTGAAGATGGACTTTTCTTCAACTGAAGCTGTTGAGCGAATCGGGATGTAATTAAATGTAGCTGTGACCCACAATACAATATATCACGACACGGAACTAGAGTCCCAGACCGATTTTTACTAGTACAATAGCAGTGGCCAGGCACACAACATCGCTACTGAGGTTGTGGCCAACAAGAGAGATAGAGGCGGGGCTGAAGAAGACAGAGTGAGGAATCTAAGGCAAAACGTCTAAATGCAGAAGCGTATGGTGTTTGGAGCCACATGTGCGACAAGTTCCGGAATTGCATGTTCGTAAAAGATGTCCCCTTTTAAGGCAGTTGAGGCATAAAGATAATCGCTTTGCTTCCTTGAGACGCATCTCTGGAGACAAATTGCCAAATCGTGCGCATGGCCATATATTATGCTCTTCACCCTTACAAAATACGCAAACAGAAGCCATTGAGTTAGTAGCAACGAGTGATGTCCTACTGGGGTTAGTCTTTATGTTTTTGCCCACCTGATAGCACGGCGTATAGGTTGCCATAGCATAATCCACACTCTCTCTGCAGCGTTGCTCCAAAAATGTGGCAATTTGTGCCCATGCTGGAAATTAATTTGGAAATGCGGGATCCTCCAGCTTCTCTTCCCACTTCACATGCGTAGCAAGATCCAGTTTTTGAAGTAGCACCTGAACAAGGATGCAACCCGCAACTTGTTCCTTGCTACCCAAACTGGTGAGAGCACGAATATGGGCATTAAGCTTATCCGACAATTCACGCAGCATGCCAGCGGAGACCCAGCAGTTCAACGATGGTTATCCAATCGTTTTTGTAATAAATATAATGCTATGTAATAATTAGCCTCTGATATTTCCAGTGATCTAATGGTATCCAGCGGAGAGTTCTTCAAGCAGAGCCGCAAATGCTGCATTTTTTCAATGTTTGTGAGTTCGAGATGATTTTCGATTAAGGTTGTGAACATTGAAATAAAATCTGACCACTCCGTATAACCTCCAGAAAACGTTGGCAATTTGATTGGCGGTAAGGTCGGTAACGCTCTGGATCTAGTCATTGACAGAGCAGCAATAGGCTAATTTACAAATGTGGAGCTGGACGACAATGCTCTACTGTGCTTAAAAATTTCAAGCCGCACCGAAGTCTCTAAAGTTAGTGAATGCTCATCAAAAGCCTCGCGTAACTCACTGCCGATTTCATCAAAGTCTAGTTCTTCCAATTTGTTTTGAGCGTCTTCAAATGCAGATTCCAATTTTTCAATCCGCTTGAGCAGCACCGACCATGCAATTTTATCATTATTGGCAAGGGGCGTTTGATTGGGGCTAGATTGAAGGGCCTGCAACCGCTCATACGAGGACGCCACCTTGCATCTTAAAAATTACACCCGGTTTGTAGTCTGGGCGAGCGAACTTTCCATGGACCCCGGAGCAACGAAAAAAGGTAAAAAAAAAACCGAATATAAACTGCACACGAAAGTTAGTTGACCGTAACAGCGCGCGCAACAGTTAGTCGAATCAAAAACACAAGTAAAATGCAGATAGCGAGAGCCAACGCGTCTGTATGTACGTGTATATATGCTTATGTCCACAGACTCCGCTTTACTGCAATTTATCGCATGACACTTGCTCGTACATATGTATGTATATAAGAGCGGTTTTTAATTGCTTCCGAAAATAGTAACAACCAGCTCAATTTTAATTTAAATAATTTTATGCAACAATATAATGTTAAATAAAAAGAAAATCACGTCGGGGTCACCAAAATGTTGGGCTAACAAGCTTTTTTATTAGCACTTAATAGCGAGAAGTTAACAACATGCGAAAATGTAAAATTTTTAGCGAAGCGATCGATAAGAGATCCGATATAACGAACGTACATGACAAAAGTGAGTTGCGGCGTCGCTAGCATTGATGCGTTAGCCGCTTAAGACAAAGTGCAAAAGGTAAAAGAGCGCGATAACAGAAACTACAAAGCGATAAGCGCTGGATAGTTAACAGCAAATAATATTGAGCTATTTTATGTGCATGCGTGAAGCGCCAAACAAAACAAAACAGTGACATTGCTTGCATCGCAGGGCAAGATGTAACTGAAATGTGTAAGTGCGCAGATTCCTTTTTCTTCTTGATTGCCTGCTGCGATAGCTGGTCCAACTCCTGTTTCTGCTTTAGTTCATTCGTCAACACTGGTATCTTCGGGGGTTTTTCTATTAATTCGATTTAATATTAGCTGGGTTAGATGCTAATTTAAATTATATTAGATGGATGTTTAAAGGGGGAGGGGGGCCGTGACCACGCCCCAACTATACTACCGGGCCGTGGCCTCGCACCAACTACACTATCGGGCCGTAGCCTCACACCAACTGCACTACCGGGCCGTGGCCACGTACCAACTACGGTATAGGGCCGAAGCCTCGTACCAAATGCACTACCGGGCCGTGGCCACGTACCAACTACACTATCGGGCCGTAGCCTCACATAACATGCTTCCACTCTAGGTTATGGTGAACATCGGCTAGTCCCGATGTTAGAACAAATGTGACAGCCCGAGAATATAAGAATTAGCAATTTCCTTCGTTAATCTCATTACATTCACTTTATTTACTTGTTTATTAGTCACTACCCTACTGTGTTTCCTAAACTGTGTTTCCAAAATTCAAACTATGAAGGGCTCTTTTCCCTTAACTATGCGCTTCTTCTAATACCATACACGATGTGATCTATACGCTTAACGGCTCCTTTCTCTTAACTTTAATAATAGTAGCTTGTTGCGCTATTTAGCTTTTTCAATAGCTTTCACAAATAGAAATAATGCACTTTATTTTATTTCTTGTGTTCCAATTTGTTTGTATGTTTGTTATGACCTGAGAGAAGCAGGCAGACCCGAATTAGTCTGTGCTCATAATTTAAGTTTTAGAATTTAACAAAACGATTATAAGGGCAAGCGCACCCGATTTGGAACGTGCCGATTACAGCGAAGCGACAATTGATTTTGTATAATTTTAAGTTATGCAAGTGGCCGATGTTTACCAAATGCACGAAGCGAACGAACTTAACTAATCGAAGCGCAGCATCGAGGCCTTCGCATAAGTTAATGCTAGGGCAATAAGATGATCTTTACAGCGAAAAGCGCCAGCTTAATGTAATTGTAATTTTAAGAGCGAAGTTTAAGCATTTGCTTTGCAGAGCGAGTATTATAAGATAAAATTAAGATGCTGCTCTTATCAGTTGCGAGGTCGCTGCAGTTGTCTTGGCTGCGTAGCCAGACATTCTCCCCCCGTTGGAAGGCATGGGCTTTCAACAGATTCCCCGATGGGCAATAGGCACAGCTTGTTTGCAGCTCTTCCCGTTTCTCCTGTTGCGGTGCGCAAAATGGCTACGCGAGCGACTCCATCCTTTCCCATGATTGGCTCCGTGATTCTCGCCAGTGGCGATAGGCGGCGGATTTTCATCCTTTACGAGGATTAAGTAGTTGACGCATAGGCCTGGCTTCGGAGTACGCCATTTGGAGCGCTGCTGAAGCAGTGTTAAATATTCTTCACGCCAGCGAGACCAAAACAGTTGTTAGAGGTATGTTACGCGTTGCCAGCCATCCAGACGATTGAATTGAAGGTGCGTCACACCACCAATCAAGAAATGAGCTGGAGTGAGCACATCTAAGTCTGCTGGATCTTCTGAAAGAGGAAACAATGGCCTGGAGTTAAATATCGATGCTATGCTGGCGCCGACAAAGTTGGTCGCGTTGTCCGACCATATCTGAGATGGCCTGCCTCGAGTCGATATAAGACGAAGACAGCCATGTAACATTTGACTAGAGCTTTATTTTGTACGCAATAGTCAACGCCAGAGACGTCTTAGGCTCGACAAGCTCTTTCTTTGTTCTTTGGGAAGATCAGACATTATATGATCTACTAATCGAGGCTTGGCACGAAAGCATTTAACACATTTTCCAACAACCTTGGATACGGTCTTCCTTCCACCTATCGGGCAATACTGCAACCGAATATGAGCAAGAAGTTCCCGTAAACTAGCGTGTAAGTTCCGATTCTGAAAACGTGTGATGAGTGAATCTGTGGTGGGATGGTGCCGCGGGAGAATTATTGGATGGCGAGCTTCGAAATCCAGCGAAGAGTTTCTCAAGCGCCCATCAACACTAAGAATGCCGAAATCATCCAAAAAAGGGTTAAGTGACGCGATACAACTGGACGGTTTAACAACTCATCTCGTTCGCAATGATTTAATCTCTTCCCAAAGGACGAGCCTCAGTAAGAGTTGGGTCCCATGTTGTATATCACACACTGTTAGTCCAGGATGCCTGCTTCTTTGTATGAATTTATAAATATATCCGAATATGCGCTGCATTGTATCAAATGAGTTGACGTATTTACAAGTGGCAGTTATACAACCAATGGAGATGACGCAATTAGACTGTTAGGGCGACCGGGAAATTACGAAAGCGAAAAAGGATATGAAACAGCGAGCTTTGAATAACAGGGCCAGCCATCAATAGTTCATATAATGAATATCCTGACGAGGTAGCTGCTGAGCCGTCGAAAACAACTCGCAACTTTGTCGTTGAACTGTCTTCAAAGTCCTATAGACTCTGCAGCGACAGGCGACATATGACCAAGATCCAAGTAGTCCTTTAGAAAGTTTGAATATTGAATCTTCAGCTCTGGACGATTTTTTAGTTTGCGTTCCAGGGTCAGAAACCGACGAAAGGCTTGTTGGCATGACGTCCCCAGACATTCCAAACTTCGCTTGAAACCTAAACCAACTGAATATTGGCCACTAGGCAATCTGATATGAGCCTTTACGAAATGTTCTTCACAAATATGTTCTTCCTTTGAAGTGGTAGGTGTAATTTCCAAGCAGGATTCCATCTCCCAAAATCGTCGCACCAATTAATCAGCACGTTCTTCAGAACTTGACTCGAGTTTGCCCGCAGTATGCCTTGCCATTAATGTAGAACCACCCAACCGCGGTCCGCTTGAAGAAACTACCCAACCAAGAAGAAGAAGACACGGTAGCCCTGGGATCGTGAAACAGGCTAGCTCCAAGCAACAAGTCCACGCGTTGAGGTTTGAAGAAAGACGGATCTGCAAGTTTTATGTTATCGGGAATGTTCCAATTCGTCGTGTTGATAGTTGAACTGGGTTGACTATCTGCTATGCTAGGCGCTCCTAGACCAGAGACAATGGCTGAGGACTTGTGCTTCTTTAGCTAAAGCTGTTGGGCAAGACGCGACGTTAAAACGTGAAGCTGGGAACCAGAATCCAAAAGGCAACGACAAGGTATCAAAGTGCCGGAGCGATTTTTATCAAAGATCATAGCCGTAGCCAAGACGACAACATCACTACTGAAATACTTGGCAACAAGAAAGGTGGAGGTAGATAGCGACGCCTTAGCGAAAGAGGCGTGGGCTATCGGCGATGAATTAGCAGGCTCAGTCAGCTGACCAGACAGATACACCGAATTATTTAAATGCAGCAGGGAATGGTGTTTCGCCCCGCAGGTCCGACAGCATCCAGAGCTGCATGATGACAATTAATGGCCTTTCTTTAGGCAATTCAAGCACACTCTTTTGCGTAACTCCTATATTGGTTTTACAAGAAGACAAGTCGCAGTAGCTTTGTGGACCAGTCAAAAATTCAGGACCACATGACCAAAGTTTTGACTGTATAAGCTCGTCGGGAGTGGCCCCTCTGGAGAGAATGTCAGCTGGATTACTGGCTGTTGGAACATAATGCCACTGGAAGCCAGCTGTGAGCTCCTGGATGGTGGCGATCCGATTTGCAACGAATACGTTGAACTTCGACGATTCATCTCGGATCCATGATAGACATATTGATGAATCTGACCAGCAATGGAATGTACCGGTAAATAATTTCATTTCAGATACTTCCTGCATCAATTGGGCTAACAAAAGTGCGCCACAAAGCTCGAGTTTTGGTATCGTAAGAGTTTTAAGTGGAGCCACTCGTGATTTAGAGCAAAAGAGGCGTGAACTCGAATGATGTCCCTTTGAAACCACATAAATGCAAGCTCCGTACGCGATAATGCTGGCGTCACAGAAACCGTGAACATCTACATCGCACATTGTATTGCAAACCAACCGGGGAAAGGTTGATAATTGGACATTGCTGAAAGTTTGGCAAAGCTCCTGCCAGGCAGTATTTAGAGAAGTTGGAAGACTCTCATCCCAATCCAAGTTTTCCTTCCAAAGAAGCTGCATAAAGATTTTGGGACTAACGATGACTGGTCCAATTAATCCTAGTGGATCGTAAAAATGAGCTATAGTGGACAGAACAGATCTCTTGCAAGGTTTAATTGTCTGATTGGCAGGCGTGAGAGAAAACATTAATTTATCAGTTGAAGGATCCCATGCGAGGCCCAAAGTTTTGGTAATGTCGCTCGAGCACCATTTTCTGAGTTCAAAGCAACCTTTAGAGAGGATGCCCTTTGTTTGATTTAATACGTCGATCGCTTCTTGGACCGACACACCGCCAGATATAAGGTCATCTACATAGAAATCTCGTCGAAGAATTTTGGCACCAATTGGAAATGAATGCTGCTCGTCGACTGCCAATTGCTGCATTGCTCGAACAGTAGAATTTCGCCACAGGATGCATTGTAGGTAGTTATCTGGGACCGTAACTCTGACACAGCGATACATCTTGCCAATGTATAAAGTAAGGGCAACAGGGAACGTGCGAAATCGCATCAAAATGTTAAACAGCTTCCGTTGTATGACGGGCCCAGCCATCAACACTTCATTCAGCGAACATCCAGTGCTGGTGACAGCTGAACCATCAAACACGACACGAAGTTTGGTGCTCGTGCTTTGTTCCTTTAGCACGCAATGATGAGGGAGAAAATATTTGCATAAACGTAACGACTCTAGAGGGACAAGAGTCGTAAGTCCGAGCTTCACATACTCTTGAATGAACGCGCAATACTGGGACTTAAGGTTGGGATGACAATGCAACTTTCTGTCAAGCGATATAAGTCTGCGAAATGCCTGTTGATAAGATTCACCTAATTGATCCAGAGTGAAAAATGCTCCTGTTGGCAACCTTTAGAAATTCTTAACAAAATGCTCCGCGCAGTCCAGCTCTTCCTTTGTTGCTTTAGCAACAGGCTCTGGAAAACTTTCGGAAAACAAAATCGTTGAATTAACTCATCGGTTCGGCCATCAGAGTCAGTGCGGGCATTAGACGATACACGATTTGCCAAAAGAGAGGTACGGCCTTGCTGGGAACCGCCACCTGAAACTATCCATCCAAAGCGTGTCTTCTGAAAAGACCAGCTCCGATTAATAAGTCAACTCGCTGTGGCTTGTAAAAGCAAGGATCAGCGAGGCGAATATTTCCAGGCATATTCCAATTAGTTGTATTAAGGGATACTTGGTCTGCTATACTGGAGGCTACGGTGTCTGTGATGATTGCAGAGTAATCTGACGTTTGAGATTGCAGATTGATGGTCACAGTGCAGCCGTCAGAAGCGAAAGGAGCGTTTCTCAGGCCAGCAATTGTCGCTGAAGATGGACTTTTCTTCAACTGAAGCTGTTGAGCGAATCGGGATGTAATTAAATGTAGCTGTGACCCACTATACAATACATCACGACACGGAACTAGAGTCCCAGACCGATTTTTTACTAGTACAATAGCAGTGGCCAGGCACACAACATCGCTACTGAGGTTGTGGCCAACAAGAGAGATAGAGGCGGGGCTGAAGAAGACAGAGTGAGGAATCTAAGGCAAAACGTCTAAATGCAGAAGCGTATGGTGTTTGGAGCCACATGTGCGACAAGTTCCGGAATTGCATGTTCGTAAAAGATGTCCCCTTTTAAGGCAGTTGAGGCATAAAGATAATCGCTTTGCTTCCTTGAGACGCATCTCTGGAGACAAATTGACAAATCGTGCGCATGGCCATATATTATGCTCTTCACCCTTACAAAATACGCAAACAGAAGCCATTGAGTTAGTAGCAACGAGTGATGTCCTACTGGGGTTAGTCTTTATGTTTTTGCCCACCTGATAGCACGGCGTATAGGTTGCCATAGCATAATCCACACTCTCTCTGCAGCGTTGCTCCAAAAATGTGGCAATTTGTGCCCATGATGGAATTAAATTTGCAAAGGCGGGATCCTCCAGCTTCTCTTCCCACTTCGCCTGCGTAGCAGGATCCAGTTTTTGCAGTAGCACCTGAACAAGGATGCAACCAGCAATTTGCTCCTTGCTACCCAAACTGGTGAGAGCACGAATATGGGCATTAAACTTATCCGACAATTCACGCAGCATGCCAGCGGAGCCATTCTCTACCATCTTGAGCCCCAGCAGTTCAACGATGTGTGCCTGAAATACTAATCGACGGTTATCAAATCGTTTTTGTAATAAATTTAATGATATGGAATAATTAGCCTCTGATATTTCCAATGACCGAATGGTATCCAGCGCAGAGTCCTTCAAGCAGAGCCGCAAATGCTGCATTTTTTCAATGATTGTGAGTTCGAGATGATATTCGATTAAAGTTGTGAACATTGAAATAAAATCTGACCACTCCGTATAACCTCCAGAAAACGTTGGCAATTTGATTGGCGGTAAGGTCGGTAACGCTCTGGATCTAGTCATTGACAGAGCAGCAATAGGCTAATTTACAAATGTGGAGCTGGACGACAATGCTCTACTGCGCTTAAAAATTTCAAGCCGCACCGAAGTCTCTAAAGTTAGTGAATGCTCATCAAAAGCCTCGCGTAACTCACTGCCGATTTCATCAAAGTCTAGTTCTTCCAATTTGTTTGGGCGTCTTCAAATGCAGATTCCAATTTTTCAATCCGCTTGAGCAGCACCGACCATGCAATTTTATCATTATTGGCAAGGGGCGTTTGGTTGGGGCTAGATTGAAGCGCCTGCAACCGCTCATACGAGGACGCCACCTTGCGGCTTAAAAATTACACCCGGTTTGTAGGCTGGGCGAGCGAACTTTCCATGGACCCCGGAGCAACGAAAAAAGGTAAAAAAAAAACCGAATATAAACTGCACACGAAAGTTCGTTGACCGTTGATTTATTGTCAGCACAGTACTCTTAAGCGCGCGCAACAGTTAGTCGAATCAAAAACACAAGTAAAATGCAGATAGCGAGAGCCAACGCGTCTGTATGTACGTGTATATATGCTTATGTCCACAGACTCCGCTTTACTGCAATTTATCGCATGACACTTGCTCGTGCATATGTATGTATATAAGAGCGGTTTTTAATTGCTTCCGAAAATAGCAACAACCAGCTCAATTTTAATTTAAATAATTTTATGCAACAATATAATGTTAAATAAAAAGAAAATCACGTCGGGGTCACCAAAATGTTGGGCTAACAAGCTTTTTTATTAGCACTTAATAGCGAGAAGTTAACAACATGCGAAAATGTAAAATTTGTAGCGAAGCGATCGATAAGAGATCCGATATAGCGAACGTACATGACAAAAGTGAGTTGCGGCGTCGCTAGCATTGATGCGTTAGCCGCTTAAGACAAAGTGCAAAAGGTAAAAGAGCGCGATAACAGAAACTACGGTGAGCGCAAAGCGATAAGCGCTGGATAGTTAACAGCAAATAATATTGAGCTATTTTATGTGCATGCGTGAAGCGCCAAACAAAACAAAACAGTGACATTGCTTGCATCGCAGGGCAAGATGTAACTGAAATGTGTAAGTGCGCAGATTCCTTTTTCTTCTTGATTGCCTGCTGCGATAGCTGGTCCAACTCCTGTTTCTGCTTTAGTTCATTCGTCAACACTGGTATCTTCGGGGGTTTTTCTATTAATTCGATTTAATATTAGCTGGGTTAGGTGCTAATTTAATTTATATTAGATGGATGTTTAAAGGGGGAGGGGGGCCGTGACCACGCCCCAACTACACCACCTACGGTATAGGGCCGAAGCCTCGTACCAAATGCACTACCGGGCCGTGGCCACGTACCAACTACACTATCGGGCCGTAGCCTCACATAACATGCTCCCACTCTAGGTTATGGTGAACATCGGCTAGTCCCGATGTTAGAACAAATGTGACAGCCCGAGAATATAAGAATTAGCAATTTCCTTCGTTAATCTCATTACATTCACTTTATTTACTTCTTTATTAGTCACTACCCCACTGTGTTTCCTAAACTGTGTTTCCTAAATTCAAACTATGAAGGGCTCTTTTCCCTTAACTATGCGCTTCTTCTAATACCATACACGATGTGAACTATACGCTTAACGGCTCCTTGCTCTTAACTTTAATAATAGTAGCTTGTTGCGCTATTTAGCTTTTTCAATAGCTTTCACAAATAGAAATAATGCACTTTATTTTATTTCTTGTGTTCCAATTTGTTTGTATTTTCATCCTTTACGAGGATTAAGTAGTTGACGCATAGGCCTGGCTTCGGAGTACGCCATTTGGAGCGCTGCTGAAGCAGTGTTAAATATTCTTCACGCCAGCGAGACCAAAACAGTTGTTAGAGGTATGTTACACGTTGCCAGCCATCCAGACGATTGAATTGAAGGTGCGTCACACCACCAATCAAAAAATGAGCTGGAGTGAGCACATCTAAGTCTGCTGGATCTTCTGAAAGAGGAAACAATGGCCTGGAGTTAAATATCGATGCTATGCTGGCGCCGACAAAGTTGGTAGCGTTGTCCGACCATATCTGAGATGGCCCGCCTCGAGTCGATATAAGACGAAGACAGCCATGTATCATTTGACTAGAGCTTTATTCTGTACGTCTGGTCCGCAATAGTCAACGCCAGAGACGTCTAAGGCTCGACAAGCTCTTTCTTTGTTCTTTGGGAAGATCAGCCATTATATGCTCTACTAATCGAGGCTTGGCACGAAAGCATTTAACACATTTTCCAACAACCTTGGATACGGTCTTCCTTCCACCTATCGGCCAATACTGCAACCGAATATGAGCAAGAAGTTCCCGTAAACTAGCGTGTAAACGTTCTGAAAACGTGTGATGAGTGAATCTGTGGTGGGATGGTGCCGCGGGAGAATTATTGGATGGCGAGCTTCGAAATCCAGCGAAGAGTTTCTCAAGCGCCCATCAACACTAAGAATGCCGAAATCATCCAAAAAAGGGTTAAGTGACGCGATACAACTGGACGGTTTAACAACTCATCTCGTTCGCAATGATTTAATCTCTTCCCAAAGGACGAGCCTCAGTAAGAGTTGGGTCCCATGTTGTATATCACACACTGTTAGTCCAGAATGCCTGCTTCTTTGTATGAATTTATAAATATATCCGAATATGCGCTGCATTGTATCAAATGAGTTGACGTATTAACAAGTGGCAGTTATACAACCAATGGAGATGACGCAATTAGACTGTTAGGGCGACCGGGAAATTACGAGAGCGAAAAAGGATATGAAACAGCGAGCTTTGAATGAATATCCTGACGAGGTAGCTGCTGAGCCGTCGAAAACAACTCGCAACTTTGTCCTATAGACTCTGGAGGGACAGGCGACATATGACCAAGATCCAAGTAGTCCATTAGAAAGTTTGAATATTGAATCTTCAGCTCTGGACGATTTTTTATTTTGCGTTCCAGGGTCAGAAACCGACGAAAGGCTTGTTGGCATGACAGACATTCCAAACTTCGCTTGAAAGCTAAACGAACTGAATGTTGGCCACTAGGCAATCTGATATGAGCCTTTACGAAATGTTCTTCACAAATATGTTCTTCCTTTGAAGTGGTAGGTGTAATTTCCAAGCAGGATTCCATCTCCCAAAATCGTCGCACCTATTAATCAGCACGTTCTTCAGAACTTGACTCGAGTTTGCCCGCAGTATGCCTTGCCATTAATGTAGAACCACCCAACCGCGGTCCGCTTGAAGAAACTACCTAACCAAGTAGAAGAAGACATGGTAGCCCTGGGATCGTGAAACAGGCTAGCTCCAAGCAACAAGTCCACGCGTTGAGGTTTGAAGAAAGACGGATCTGCAAGTTTTATGTTATCGGGAATGTTCCAATTCGTCGTGTTGATAGTTGAACTGGGTTGACTATCTGCTATGCTAGGCGCTCCTAGACCAGAGACAATAGCTGACGACTTGTGCTTCTTTAGCTAAAGCTGTTGGGCAAGACGCGACGTTAAAACGTGAAGCTGGGAACCAGAATCCAAAAGGCAACGACAAGGTATCAAAGTGCCGGAGCGATTTTTATCAAAGATCATAGCCGTAGCCAAGACGACAACATCACTACTGAAATACTTGGCAACAAGAAAGGTGGAGGTAGATAGCGACGACTTAGCGAAAGAGGCGTGGGCTATCGGCGATGAATTAGCAGGCTCAGTCAGCTGACCAGACAGATACACCGAATTATTTAAATGCAGCAGGGAATGGTGTTTCGCCCCGCAGGTCCGACAGCATCCAGAGCTGCATGATGGCAATTAATGGCCTTTCTTTAGGCAATTCAAGCATAATGCAAGTCGTTTTGCCTCCGTAAGGCGTAATGCAGGAGTCAAATTTCCAAATCGGGAACAATTATATATATTATGACCAGGGCTGTCACAAAAAATGCAGCCAGGCGCATCGTGGTTAGTTTCCATTACGGTTTCCATTGTTCGGCATCTCTGCTCCAGAAACGTAGCCATATGCTCCCACGATTGTATTAAGTTGACGAAGGATGAATACTCCAGCCTTTCTTCCCACTTGGCTTGCGATGTTGAGTCAAGCTTTTGTAAAAGAATCTGCACAATGATGCATCCAGCGATCTGTTCAGTATTGCTCTTTAACGCGCCTATATGTGCGTTGAATTGGTCGGATTACTCCCTTAGCGTCAATCCGAACCCTCTGCCACCCTCTTGAGCCCCAATATCTAAAGTATGTGTGCCTGAAAAACCAAACGTCTATTATTAAACCATTTCTACAATAAATTAAGTGCTATGGCATAATTATCGATTGTTATTTCCAATGATCAAATCGCGTCCAGCGCTGAATCCTTCAGGCACGATCGAAGATGATGCAGCTTTTGGATATCTGCTAGATCATAGAATAAAAGTCGGCCCATTCTGTGTAACCACCACTGAACGTAGGTAACTTTATTGAGGGTAGTGCCGGCGGTGCCTTAGCTCTAACTGTCTGCGCGGGCAGCATAGATTGGTCGCGAAATGTTGAGCACGCAATATTGAGACACGCTTCGCGATTTCACTCCGAACCGAAGTTTCCATAGAAACTGATAACTCGTCGAAGTCCTCACGCAATTGGGTACCAATTTCATCAAAGAAGAGTTGTTCGAGGCTAGTGTGAATAATATCAAAAAAAGAATGAAGTCGCTTGATTTGCTTCAGGCTAACACTAAGACCGCACTCATCAATTGCACTAAGGGACGAATTAGTTAGTGCATTTTTATTATTATCTTTTTTTTTTGCATTAGAAGCGTTGATAGAAAGCGTGTGCGAAACTAGCTGAGTAACCGTTTAAAAAACAATTACTGTAAAAACTTCGGTGAACTCAAGTGTCAGGCTATGTAACGAAGCAACGGCAATAGCTTGTACATAAGTAACGAACGAGTGAGCAAATACTCTAACCGACAGAGAGAGTAGGCAAAGCGACGGCGATCGCTTATATGTATATAAACCGCACAAAACGAAATGTCAGATGGTGATCTTTTAAGATTATTGCTTAAATGTAAAGCATATAATCTTACATCAACAAAAAATCACCAAAATGTTGCCCTATTGAGCTTTTTCAATAGCTTTCACAAATAAAAATAAGGATCTTTAGCAGGCAGACCCGAATTGATCTGTGCTCATAATTTAAGTTTTAGAATTTAACAAAACGATTATAAGGGCAAGCGCACCCGAATTGGTACGTACCGATTACAGTGAAGCAACAATTGATTGTTTATAATTTTAAGTAATGCAAGTGGCCGATGAGTACCAAATGCACGAAGCGACCGAACCTAACTAATCGAAGCGCAGCATCGAGGCCTTCGCATATGTAAATGCTAGGGAAATAAGTTGATCTTTACAGCGAAGAGCGCCAGCTTAATGTAAATGTAAACTTAAGAGCGAAGACTAAGCAATTGCTTCTCATAGCGAGTATTTAAGGATAAGATTAAGATACTGCTCTTATCAGTTAAGAGCGCTCCAGCTGTTTTGGCTGCGGAGCCAGACATAACTAAATTACCTCTCACCGAGAGGTAGTGCCGGGTGGCCAAACCACGCATCCTCCAATTCTTCTCGAGAGGTGGTGCCAGGCGTCTCAGCGCGGGCCATGGGCACGAGTGGGGCGTCGCGTCCTCGTCCCCGAATCGTTGATTTTCCACGTCCATCTGGTAGACTGTAATCAGCGCTGGCCAGGGCTCGGGGCATTCTAATTCGAGGATTGGCCATCGCTCCGCAACTGCGGTTATCCTTCCCGATAAGCGCTGGATAGTTAACAGCAAATAATATTGAGCTATTTTATGACATGCGTGAAGCGCCAAACAAAACAAAACAGTGACATTGCTTGCCTCGCAGGGCAAGATGTATCTGAAATGTGTAAGTGCGCAGATTCATTTTTCTTCTTGATTGCCTGCTGCGATAGCTGTTCCAACACCTGTTTCTGCTTTAGTACATTCATCTATTAATTCGATTTAATATTAGCTGGGTTAGGTGCTAATTTAAATTATATTAGATGGATGTTTAAAGGGGGAGGGGGGGGCTTGGCCACGCCCCAACTACACTATCGGGCCGTAGCCTCGCACCAACTGCACTACCGGGCCGTGGCCACGTACCAACTACAGTATCGGGCCGTAGCCTCGTACCAAATGCACTAGCGGGCCGTGGACACGTACCAACTACACTATCGGGCCGTAGCCTCGCATCACATGCTCCCACACTAGGTTATGGTGAACATCGGCTAGTCCCGATGTTAGAACAAATATGACCGCCCGAGAATATAAGAATTAGCAATTTCCTTCGTTAATCTCATTACATTCACTTTATTTACTTCTTTATTAGTCACTACCCCACTGTGTTTCCTAAATTAGGGCCCTGTCGCACTGTCTTGGAGCCCTAGTGCTCCGTTGCACACTTGGCGTCTCGTTGCTCGCACTACCTTTTCGTCGCACGTCTACTCACCTATGCGCTTGCCTCGTCCGCTCAACTTCGCCGCGACCAGTCGCAACTTCGTCAAGGGGCTTCGCTCTTCGCCGCCGAATTGAAGTTGCGCTCTCGAAGACGGTGTTGAGCACCGATCAAGAACGCACAGTCGCTGCGGCCGTCGGCGGTTAAATTCAAATTATGAAGGGCTCCTTGCCCTTAACTATGCGCTTCTTCTAATAACATACACGATGTGAACTATACGCTAAACGGCTCCTTGCTCTTAACTTTAATAATAGTAGCTTGTTGCGCTATTTAGCTTTTTCAATAGCTTTCACAAATAGAAACAATGCACTTTATTTTATTTCTTGTGTTCCAATTTGTTTGTATGTTTGTTATGACTTCAGAGAAGCAGGTAGACCTGAATTGGTCTGTGCTCATAATTTAAGTTTTAGAATTTAACAAAACGATTATAAGGGCAAGCGCACCCGATTTGGAACGTGCCGATTACAGCGAAGCGACAATTGATTTTGTATAATTTTAAGTAATGCAGGTGGCCGATGTTTACCAAATGCACGAAGCGAACGAACTTAACTAATCGAAGCGCAGCATCGATGCCTTCGCATAAGTTAATGCTAGGGCAATAAGATGATCTTTACAGCGAAAAGCGCCAGCTTAATGTAATTGTAATTTTAAGAGCGAAGTTTAAGCATTTGCTTTGCAGAGCGAGTATTATAAGATAAAATTAAGATGCTGCTCTTATCAGTTGCGAGGTCGCTGCAGTTGTCTTGGCTGCGTAGCCAGACATTCTCCCTCCGTTGGAAGGCATGGGCTTTCAACAGATTCCCCGATGGGCAATAGGCACAGCTTGTTTGCAGCTCTTCCCGTTTCTCCTGTTGCGCTGCGCAAAATGGCTACGCGAGCGACTCCATCCTTTCCCACGATTAGCTCCGTGATTCTCGCCAGTGGCTAGAGGCGGCGGATTTACATCCTTTACGAGGATTAAGTAGTTGACGCATAGGCCTGCCTCGAGTCGATATAAGACGAAGACAGCCATGTAACATTTGACTAGAGCTTTATTTTGTACGTCTGGTCCGCAATAGTCAACGCCAGAGACTTCTAAGGCTCGACAAGCAATCAAGCGTTCTTTGGGAAGATCAGCCATTATATGCTCTACTAATCGAGGCTTGGCACGAAAGCATTTAACACATTTTCCAACAACCTTGGATACGGTCTTCCTTCCACCTATCGGCCAATACTGCAACCGAATATGAGCAAGAAGTTCCCGTAAACTAGCGTGTAAGTTCCGATTCTGAAAACGTGTGATGAGTGAATCTGTGGTGGGATGGTGCCGCGGGAGAATTATTGGATGGCGAGCTTCGAAATCCAGCGAAGAGTTTCTCAAGCGCCCATCAACACTAAGAATGCCGAAATCATCCAAAAAAGGGTTAAGTGACGCGATACAACTGGACGGATTAACAACTCATCTCGTTCGCAATGATTTAATCTCTTCCCAAAGGACGAGCCTCAGTAAGAGTTGGGTCCCATGTTGTATATCACACACTGTTAGTCCAGGATGTTAGCCCAGGGAGATGACGCAATTAGACTGTTAGGGCAATCGGGAAATTACGAAAGCGAAAAAGGATATGAAACAGCGAGCAATGAATAACAGGGCCAGCCAACAATAGTTCATATAAAGAATATCCTGACGAGGTAGCTGCTGAGCCGTCGAAAACAACTCGCAACTTTGTCGTTGAACTGTCTTCAAAGTCCTATAGACTCTGGAGGGACAGGCCACATATGACCAAGATCCAAGTAGTCTTTTAGAAAGATTGAATATTGAATCTTCAGCTCTGGAAGATTTTTTAGTTTGCGTTCCAGGGTCAGAAACCGACGAAAGGCTTGTTGGCATGACGTCCCCAGACATTCCAAACTTCGCTTGAAACCTAAACCAACTGAATATTGGCCACTAGGCAATCTGATATGAGCCTTTACGAAATGTTCTTCACAAATATTTTCTTCCTTTGAAGTGGTAGGTGTAATTTCCAAGCAGGATCTCCCAAAATCGTCGCACCAATTAATCAGCACGTTCTTCAGAACTTGACTCGAGTTTGCCCGCAGTATGCCTTGCCATTAATGTAGAACCACCCAACCGCGGTCCGCTTGAAGAAACTACCCAACCAAGAAGAAGAAGACACGGTAGCCCTGGGATCGTGAAACAGGCTAGCTCCAAGCAGCAAGTCCACGCGTTGAGGTTTGAAGAAAGACGGATCTGCAAGTTTTATGTTATCGGGAATGTTCCAATTCGTCGTGTTGATAGTTGAACTGGGTTGACTATCTGCTATGCTAGGCGCTCCTAGACCAGAGACAATGGCTGAGGACTTCTGCTTCTTTAGCTTCAGAACTTGACTCGAGTTTGCCCGCAGTATGCCTTGCCATTAATGTAGAACCACCCAACCGCGGTCCGCTTGAAGAAACTACCCAACCAAGTAGAAGAAGACACGGTAGCCCTGGGATCGTGAAACAGGCTAGCTCCAAGCAACAAGTCCACGCGTTGAGGTTTGAAGAAAGACGGATCTGCAAGTTTTATGTTATCGGGAATGTTCCAATTCGTCGTGTTGATAGTTGAACTGGGTTGACTATCTGCTATGCTATGCGCTCCTAGACCAGAGACAATGGCTGACGACTTGTGCTTCTTTAGCTAAAGCTGTTGGGCAAGACGCGACGTTAAAACGTGAAGCTGGGAACCAGAATCCAAAAGGCAACGACAAGGTATCAAAGTGCCGGAGCGATTTTTATCAAAGATCATAGCCGTAGCCAAGACGACAACATCACTACTGAAATACTTGGCAACAAGAAAGGTGGAAGTAGATGGCGACGACTTAGCGAAAGAGGCGTGGGCTATCACGATGAATTAGCAGGCTCTGTCAGCTGACCAGACAGATACACCGAATTATTTAAAAGCAGCATCCAGAGCTGCATGATCGCAATTAATGGCCTTTCTTTAGGCAATTCAAGCATAATGCAAGTCGTTTTGCCTCCGTAAGGCGTAATGCAGGAGTCAAATTTCCAAGCCGGGAACAATTATATATATTATGACCAGGGCTGTCACAAAAAACGCAGCCAGGCGCATCGTGGTTAGTTTGTGGTTAGCCATATGCTCCCACGATGGTATTAAGTTGACGAAAGAAGAATCCTCTAGCATTTCTTTCCACTTTGCTTGTGAAATAGGGTCAAGCTTTTGTAACCGAATCTGCACAATGATGCATCCAGCGATCTGTTCAGTATTGCCCATGCTCTTTAATTGCGTTGAATTGGTCGGATAACACCCTTAGCGTGAAGTCCGAACCCTCTGCCACCCTCTTGAGCCCCAATATCTAAAGTATGTGTGCCTGAAAAACCAAACGTCTATTATTAAACCATTTCTCCAATAAATTAAGTGCTATGACATAATTATCGTTTGTTATTTCCAATGATCAAATCGCGTCCAGCGCTGAAACCTTCAGGCACGATCGAAGATGATGCAGCTTTTGGATATCTGCTAGATCATAGAATAAAAGTCGGCCCATTCTGTGTAACCACCACTGAACGTATGTAACTTTATTGAGGGTAGTGCCGGCGGTGCCTTAGCTCTAACTGTCTGCGCGGGCAGCATAGATTGGTCGCGAAATGTTGAGCACGCAATATTGAGACACGCTCCTCGATTTCACTCCGAACCGAAGTTTCCATAGAAACTACTAACTCGCCGAAGTCCTCACGCAATTGGGTACCAATTTCATCAAAGTCGAGTTCTCCCACTCTAGGTTATGGGGAACATCGGCTAGTCCCGATGTTAGAACAAATATGACCGCCCGAGAATATAAGAACTAGCAATTTCCTTCGTTAATCTCATTACATTCACTTTATTTACTTCTTTATTAGTCACTACCCCACTGTGTTTCCTAAATTAGGGCCCTGTCGCACTGTCTTGGAGCCCTAGTGCTCCGTTGCACACTTGGCGTCTCGTTGCTCGCACTACCTTTTCGTCGCACGTCTACTCACCTATGCGCTTGCCTCGGCCGCTCAACTTCGCCGCGACCTGTCGCAACTTTGCCAAGGGGCTTCGCTCTTCGCCGCCGAATTGAAGTTGCGCTCTCGAAGACGGTGTTGAGCAACCGATCAAGAACGATACAGTCGCTGCGGCCGCCGGCGGTTAAATTCAAACTATGAAGGGCTCCTTGCCCTTAACTATGCGCTTCTTCTAATACCATACACGATGTGAACTATACGCTTAACGGCTCCTTGCTCTTAACTTTAATAATAGTAGCTTGTTGCGCTATTTAGCTTTTTCAATAGCTTTCACAAATAGAAATAATGCACTTTATTTTATTTCTTGTGTTCCAATTTGTTTGTATGTTTGTTATGACTTCAGAGAAGCAGGCAGACCCGAATTAGTCTGTGCTCATAATTTAAGTTTTAGAATTTAACAAAACGATTATAAGGGCAAGCGCACCCGATTTGGAACGTGCCGATTACAGCGAAGCGAATATTGATTTTGTATAATTTTAAGTAATGCAACTGGCCGATGTTTACCAAATGCACGAAGCGAACGAACTTAACTAATCGAAGCGCAGCATCGAGGCCTTCGCATAAGTTAATGCTAGGGCAATAAGATGATCTTTACAGCGAAAAGCGCCAGCTTAATGTAATTGTAATTTTAAGAGCGAAGTTTAAGCATTTGCTTTGCAGAGCGAGTATTATAAGATAAAATTAAGATGCTGCTCTTATCAGTTGCGAGGTCGCTGCAGTTGTCTTGGCTGCGTAGCCAGACATTCTCCCCCCGTTGGAAGGCATGGGCTTTCAACAGATTCCCCGATGGGCAATAGGCACAGCTTGTTTGCAGCTCTTCCCGTTTCTCCTGTTGCGGTGCGCAAAATGGCTACGCGAGCGACTCCATCGTAAGCAACGGCAATAGCTTGTACATAAGTAACGAACGGGTGAGCAAATACTCTAACCGACAGAGAGAGTAGGCAAAGCGACGGCGATCGCTTATATGTCTATAAACCGCACAAAACGAAATGTCAGATGGTGATCTTTTAAGATTATTGCTTAAATGTAAAGCATATAATCTTACATCAACAAAAAATCACCAAAATGCTGCCCTATTGAGCTTTTTCAATAGCTTTCACAAATAAAACTAATGATTTTTGGCAGGCAGACCCGAATTGATCTGTGCTCATAATTTAAGTTTTAGAATTTAACAAAACGATTATAAGGGCAAGCGCACCCGAATTGGTATGTACCGATTACAGCGAAGCAACAATTGATTTTTTATAATTTTTAGTAATGCAAGTGGCCGATGAGTACCAAATGCACGAAGCGACCGAACTTAACTAATCGAAGCGCAGCATCGAGGCCTTCGCATAAGTAAATGCTAGGGCAATAAGTTGATCTTTACAGCGAAGAGCGCCAGCTTAATGTAAATGTAAACTTAAGAGCGAAGAATAAGCAATTGCTTCTCATAGCGAGTATGTAAGGATAAGATTAAGATGCTGCTCTTATCAGTTAAGAGCGCTCCAGCTGTTTTGGCTGCGGAGCCAGACATAACTAAATTAATTATAATATTGACGGTTCCTTGCCTCTTACTTACTGCTACTTGCCTCTCAACTATGATCTTATCCTAATACAAGAAGTGCTTATAGACTAAGACAACTTCTCAATCATTCTGCCAACAGCTCCTTGGCGTGATCTTGGCCATAAAGATGACGGCTCCTTTTAAGTGTGAAGCGGGCCCCAGCGACGGCGTCTCGCTTACGTGGCCGAACCACGCATCCTCTAACTCACTCCGAGAGGTAGTGCCGGGTATCTCTCCGCGTGTTGGCGTTTTACGCCAGGGCCTTCCCCTGTGCTCACTCGGGGGACGGAGGCTCTTCTGCGTATGTTGGCGAATTCCGTGCGAACTCCACGAACATGGTCGTCACCTCGACGGTCATTAACATGACCATCCCGTCTAATCTCTCCATGAAGTTGGTCCGCCGTGAATACAAGGTGTCACGGAACTGGCGAGGCGTCTCCTCTTGCTGTTCTCTCCCATAGTAATCGCGCCCCTGGCAAGGGTCACGCTGGCGGCCTCGGGCGCCAGGCTCGGGGAAGGCCTGGGGGTTAGTCTAATGTTCATTTAGTACGTGGTTACGTTGGCGACGGGTATCGCTCTCACCCTTCGCCTACTCGTGGGCATCCATGGGCCCTGGGTTTTCCCCTTCCTCATCACTCATCTCTCGGTGGAATGGTTTTAGCTGCGTGATGTTGGCCACCCTCTTCTTATATTCGCCTGGTTTCACCAGGCTCACAATATTGGTGGATATGAATTTGACGACCCGATTGGGGTCGAGTCCAGCGAAGGCTGCCACTCTCGTCTCCGCATTTTGTAGTGTCTGCCCTGGTCCTTTGATGCGCGCTGGAGATTGCTGTGGACGATATCAAAGATTTCTGTTAACTTATCCGCCTTTGTCCTAGGGTCGAACGCACTAGTTGCGGACCCCGGAGTCACCTGATCGTACAGAGCGGCGGACAATCGCAGCTCCCTACCTGCATCAGGAACGCGGGACTGAATCCGGTCGAGTCCGCCACACTTGTATTGACCGCTAGCGATTCTCGGGCAAAAGCTCGTCCCATGAACTCTGATGGTCCTCGATAAATTGCGCTATCATGGTCTTCACGGTCCGGTTTGTCCTCTCGGTAGGATTCTCTTGCGGACAGTACGGGGCGGAATGGTGGACCTCTACACTCAGGGACTCCAGAAACGACTTGAAACTATGGCTCGTAAACTGTACCCCGTTGTCGCACACGAATTTCCTGGGTACCTCGAACCCTCTCTCGGAATGCAGTCTGCAGGTGTGCCGCCGTGGCCCTCCTGAGAGGGACAAACTCCATCCACTTCGAGATGGCATCATGGAACACTAGTAGCATTGTGTTGCCATGTTTTGAACGTGCAAGGGATCCAACGAAATCCCCGCAGAGTACGGCTATCGGCTCTGCTACCTGTCTCGTCAGCATACTGTAATATTATTATTACGAATATTTAAAGAAGTTCTTTGAGCACGTCTGTGCTGGTGATGTTGTTTTATAAGAATGGATGTTTTCAAAATTAAGGGCATATACTTAGGCTATGGATACATATATGTTCTTATGCTGTTATTAGTTAATAGCTACAAAGATAGAGAGACCGGGTGTACTCATACATATGGGCTCTAACTCTCGGAGCGGCTAAAATGCAAGATCAGCGGTTATCCGTGGTCAACGGTCTCACGCTGTCTTGGAATGCCAAAGCGGCAACATATTACTTATGTGCGCACTTCTGTCTGTATGTATGTGCATGTGTATGTACATACATGTATTCAATTATATTTATGCTATGCGCTTGGGTCTTTTATGTTTGTTTATACTTGCAACAAAGTGTTACAAGTTGAATTATGTATGTGATGTAGTAGGGCGTCCGCAGGGCTTCCAGATGAAACTTTACGAATTTTCTGTATCGTTGCAGAGCAGAACTGTTTGTTCGCTTGCAGGTTATTTTTTCTTCTGTTCTATATTTTCAGAGTACATTACAACGTATTAGTGTAAGTGAGGTGAATTTCATGTTCCATGTACTGGTTCCGGAGTTACATGGCGGTTGGATGGCGACTGCCGGATACTTTTCTTGTGTGAACATGCCGCCCGCCTTGCAGTATTGCAAAAAGAAAAGGGGAGAGGGAAGTGGCTCTGTTCCTACTGGTGAGCGCAGGAGCCGGACAGTATCCACCCGAAGACCGTGTTTTGGGCCAGTGGTGCGCCGCCATGGCTCGGCAGGACGCCTTGGAGAATTAAATCTGGGTAGATATCCGAGCCCAACACCAGATTGGAGATTTCCGGCTGGAACCAGCGATCGTCTGCCAATCGAACGTTGTTGAAGGGCTCATTCAATTTCTCGCTGACGAGCTTCGTTGGAGTTCGATACTGGAGATTTGGCATCACCTGCAGGATGACCTCTCGCTGGTAGCTAGAGGTCCTGGAACTTATGATGGCCGAGCAAGCGTTGTCTTTACCGACGCGGGTGACGGATAGCCCGGAGGCCTTTGCCAAGGATGCGTCGATAAGACTTACCGGACAGCACGGGTCTAAAAGTGCCCGAGTGTCGCGGGTCGCCTTGCCGTCTCCAAGTCGGATGAGTGCTCTCGGGAGCACGGTTGTCCTTTTGTGTTCCATTAAAGTCGACAAGGAGATGGAACCAGCGGATGAAGGCGGCGCGGAGCGTCGCGCTTGGGCCTTGGTGCTGCGCATTGTTTGGGATCGCTCTGGAGATCGCGATGGCATGCGACGCGCTTCTTGGAAATGAAGCAAGGTGTGATGGTCGCCCTGGCACTTGCGGCACTTGTCCTTGCGGCGACAGGACTCCCCGGAATGTTGGTGAGCCAGGCAGTTTGGGCAGTATTTGTTGACCAGAACTCCTCGGAGTCTCTTCTCTGGAGACAGCCGCGTGAACCGCTGGCACTTTCGCAGCGCGTGGACTCCTCGGCATACTCGGCATCGGAACGATTCCCTTGCCGGTCGGCTCTTGGATCGGCCTTGTTGTTGGCGTGGAGACAACGTGCTGTTACGTGAAGAAGGTTGAAAAAAAACATAATAGACATTACTGATGCGGCTTTATACGGATGGTCCGCAGACCTATGGATCTAGGATTCTAGGCTTTACTGGAGATTCTACTGGATGGAGAATGGAGACTAGATTCTATCGGCAGCACGATCAGCTTAGAGATAGGTCTCTTGGAGACACCTCGGGCTCGGGCTCTTTGGTCGTCGCCAGGATAGGTCGTTTGGATTCGACCTAGACGCCAGTCATTAACTGGAAGATTATCTTCTTTAATAATGACTAGATCGTCCCGTTGTAAGTCTCGCGTTGGAGTTTGCCATTTGTTTCTTTGTGTAAATCTAAAAGATACTCATGTTTTCAACGGAGGCAGAACTGTTGTTGCAAAGCCTTCAAGCGCTGCCAGCGGTTGATGATGGACGCGGCGTTTTCCTTGATCTCTGGCTCTGTGGCGGAAAGTAGAGGACCCCCGACTAGAAAATGACCGGGAGTCAGAGCTAGGAGATCAGTAGGATCTTCCGACATTGGAGATATCGGTCTTGAATTCAGGCATGCTTTAACTTTGGATAGGAGCGTGGAAAGCTCTTCGAAGGTGTATTTGGAGGTCGATGTAGACTTATAAAATAGATTTTTGAAACTCTTTACACCTGCCTCCCACAGGCCACCCATATGCGGTGCACTAGGAGGGTTGAAGTGCCAGGACAGTTTCTGGAGACTGTAAGTGGCCTGGAGTTGAGTCTTAAGCGCTTCTACAAAATCGCGCGAGAGGACTTTGGCCGCTCCGACGAAGGTTTTGCCGTTGTCGGAATGCATTTGACTTGGGCACCCTCGTCGTGCCACAAATCTCGCAAATGCCGCTAAGAATTTTTCTGTGGTCAGGTCAGATGTATCTTCTAGGTGGATGGCTTTGGTGCTGAAGCACACAAAGACGCACACGTAGCCTTTTGTAATAAGACAGGCTCGACCTGTGTAATTTTCATCGAAGGGGCCTGCAAAATCGACTCCTGTGTGAGTGAACGGCCGAGAGAATGTGACTCTCTCCACAGGCAAGTCGCCCATGAGCTGCGTTTGCAATTTCTTTTTTCGAATGACGCAGATTTTGCAGGAATGGATTGTGGATTTGACCAACACCTTCAGCTTTGGAATCCAGTACTGTGATCGTATTAAACGCATCATGAGCTGGTTGCCTCCATGCAAGGATATAAGATGGGTGAAAGCGGTCAAAAGACGCGAATATGCACATGTGTATGGCAGTATGATTGGATGCCGCTCATCGTAGCCGAGTACCATCTAGAAAGGGGTTCAAATTAAGGAGTTTGCTGGAAGTGAGCTGTTTCTTCGTGCTCAAGCAAGTGTACTCTGACGAGTATGCTTGTCTCTGGGTCAGGAGAATGAGTCTTTCTTGTGCATAAGAAATCTCGTTGCTGTCAATTTCAATAGTTGACGGGAGCGACAATCGTTTGCAACGCTTGAAGAAGCGATAGATGTATTCTAACACTCGCAGGGCTCGATCGTACTTGGAGAAGCGCTCGAGGAAAGAAAATGAGGGAGCCGTGTTTGCGAGGTTTACTTTAATCGTACGTTGCTCTATTGTCGTATCTGGGAGGGGATCTGAAGGAATGGGCCATTGGTTCTGAGGTAGGCGTAATGGCCCCCAGTGTCCCCTGTGGGCGAAGTCACGAAGCTCGATGTCCTTTGTTCGGAACAGAATTCTCTGATAGGGCGTGTGTTTGGGATGTACAAGTATCTGCCGATACATATTCGTGATATCGGCATTGAAGACATATCGGAAGAAGCGCCATCTTAGAATTTGAATGGTTAAGTCGGATTGCAGAACGGGCCCTGCATGTAGCACATCGTTCAGACTTTTACCATTCGATGATGGGTGGGAGGCGTTAAATACTACGCGGAGCTTAGTCGTGGTGCTGTCAGGCTTGTGAACAGCATGGTGTGGTAGATAAAAGTTATCCGAACCATTGCTTGGAGGGACTTGTCGCATGTGACCTAAGTCCAGATATTCCTGGATCACCGCATCGTAATGCTCATTAAGGGGGGCATTTTTTGCCAAACGATTCTCATTTCGTAGAAATTGAGCTAGTGCGATGGACCTTGAATGGCCTAACTGGATGTGATCGAAATTCTTGAATGGTAGTGTGACCAAGTATCTGCCGTTTTTATCCCTTTTAGTGGTTTTTTGGAAATTGCGCTCACAAAATAGGTCGGATTCCTTTTCCAGCTTTACTGGAATATCCTCCACCTCCCAAAATTTTGTGAGCAGTTTATCCAAGCTCGCATTTGGATTCAGCGAGACTTGAGTCGAAAAGGATGCGACAGATTTGGCACTGGTCTTAGAAACGGGGCCTGTAAGGATCCAGCCGAAAATCGTTTCTTGACCAAGGAGAGTGCCACATATGTTGGGATAGGAGCCACCTAACAATATGTATGGGAGGATATCGGCGCCGAGAAGCACGTCTATCTGTGAGCTTCTATAGAAAGAGGGATCGGCCAAGTGTAATTTTGGAAGTTCTTCCAAAGCGATTTGGGGGATGGTGTAGGAGGGCAAATTGCCTGCTAGCTTTGGAAGAACATAAGCCGAGGTTTCAATATGAACCCTGGGCTTTATCGGAAAGCCAATATTAAAATGGCAAAGTTTTTGAGGTTGAGCCGAAATAGCTTGATTCAAACCGGAGACCTGTGCGTCCACGGGTTGATAAGGAAGTTTAACCCTTTTGAACAATCGCTCTGAAATAAAGGTCGCTTCAGACCCAGAGTCGATTAATGCCCGAGCTGTATACTTTGTGCCCAAATGACACACTTGGATGACAGCCGTGCCGAGGAGAACACCATGTGAGTTTGCGGAAAAGTAGTTTTGAACGGTAGCTTGGGTTGAAGTCGAAGTGGACTGTATAGACGAAGGAGGGTTCAAAACTATTGGTGTTGTGGAAGCTGAGGGCACCTGGGGTCTGTCACGGTGGAGCAGCGTGTTGTGACGTCCCTTGCACGTGAAACAACTATGTGCGCTGGTGCAGTCTTTCAACTGGTGCTGTCTGGCGAAGCAGTTTAAGCACAACTTTTGTTGCTTAATGACGGAAACTCTCTCGGGTACGGACATTTGTAGAAAACGTGGGCATAGACGCACGGGATGGTTTTCCTTCTGACACAATTTGCAGTGTTGTGACTTTATAGTCACTGTTGCTTCGAAGGTTCTCAGGTGGTTGGACTCTTTTCTTGTGGGTTTGGACTGGGGTGGCGTATGTGCGGTAGGTCGTACATCCTCTATCGCCTCCAAGGTGCGATATCGGTCGATCAGAAATGAATTCATCTCGGACCATTGAGGTATCTCTGCCTTATCGTGGAGCGATTGTTCCCATAACGACAGCGTGAGCTTAGGCAATTTAGAGGGGCACAAGAAAATAAGCAGACAATCCCAATTTTCGGTGCTCACCCTGGACAAGTCGAGAGCCGTTAAACATCCCTGGATTGTGCCCTGAAGCTCTTTAAGGGCGGCTCCAGACTCTTGTGTTGCTGAGGGGAGATTGAAAAGAATTTTCAATTGACTATTGACTAATAGTCGCTTATTCTCAAATCTCTCCGTCAGGCTCGCCCACGCTGACTGAAAGCCGTCATTCTTGAGCGGGGACTTGGAGACAATTGCCCTAGCTTCGCCGCTGGTTTTGGAATTTAGATGGAACAATTTTTCCACCGGCGTCAATCTTGGATTGTTAATATAAACCGCTGTAAACAAGTCTCGGAAAGTAGGCCAGCGTAGGTAATCCCCACTGAAAACTTCAGTGTCGCATGGCGGGAGACTGCAACCCCTGGACATGGAGAAGTTGGAGGGGGGTTGCTCAGCTTGTCTATTTAAAGCCGTGGCTCTTTCTATTTTTTCACTTAGTTGAGCCGCACATCGCTCGTAAACGGAGTACGAGTAATCATATTTAGCTTGCATAGCCACCAGGTCACTGCTGCTGCAAGCGCCTTGGTTGAGAGCTTTGGAACATAACTCGTACTCGCGTTCTACCTTTTCCCATAAAGTCTTAATCTGATCTCGTCGGACTTGGAGAGTGAACAGTGACACGTCACTGTCCGCTGCGTCATTGATCTTCACTTCAAACTGGCCTAGTCGGTCATTTATAGAAACGAAGTCGTTCAGTGCCATTTCGCTTGACTTCTGCATTTTTTGCGTAGTCGAACGGGTAATTTTTGGGGTAATATCTCTTGTTGGAATCGTTTGTTGCTGTTTTTATCACCACCGATTGGCATACTAGGCTCTTCACAGAGCCAAAAATTGTAATAACCAGGTGAAATGTGATCAAATACAAATAATTTGAATCAGCCGAGCGAAAACGGAATAAGAAATGGCACAGGAACGATGGAATCGAGATATAAGAATAAAATGGAATGACCGAAATGGTGTTCACTATTGAGTCCAACGAAATCGGAAAATTTTGATAAATTAATTATTTTACTAATAATTTACTAAATTGATGCTTATTTAGCTTCCTTTACTTGAGAAAAAATCTAATTATTTCTTTATTGAAACACCAGAGAAAAGGATTAATTCTCTTTTGACAAGGCGGCTGTGTAGTGGAAACGGATCGCGCATAAAAAATTGATGCTTATTTCTTATTAATTGTTGAGCTGAAGAAGAAGTACGTTTATTCTAAGCGCAGCTCAATGGAAGGTTTTTTGTCATAGAATTATTTGTATAAATTGTTATTTTAAGAAAAATCGCACGGATATTCGATTTATTACGCAACTTGGAAACGTCTTAACTTATAATTATGATTTATACATTTTTTATAACAATAAGAAAAAGTAATGCATATGTTTGTATTTTATTAAGTAAACGCAGCTCAATGGCACATTGGAAACATACAAAAATATAAAAGTTTCTCAGAATCAGTTTATCGAAAACCGATCTTGATACTTTACAACCCTGATGTTTGTTTACCTTTTGCACTTGTCAATTAATTGGTAAAAATAAATATATAAATTGATCTTGAAGCTGCTGTGGAGAAAAAATAGCAAACGATACACATATTATATGATGTGCGTGTGTGTGTATACATGCAGGTGAATTTGCACAGTGTGGTTTTAATTAACTAAATACCAATCAGAATTGTGTGTCTTTTTTTTATATTTAGGTATGTGATTATTTGGTGAAGGTTAGAATGGAGAAGCGCATACACTTGTTGTTCAACGGAGCGAAAGCCTAGGTTAAATTTTTGGGTATGCACTTGTACATATATGTATATACATACATATGTACAGACACCAATATGGCGGCCTTATCGGAGTCACTTTCTGTTTTATTTGTTTTAATATTTATCACTTTTTAGATGCCCTTATGGCCACGAACAATATTTTATTTGCGGTTTATTTTTTTGGAATTTTTTAAATACAATTGCCACTCGCTTTAACCACGGACAATATGTTCAGACACACAAATATGAATTAATCGGACTGGAGTTGCCGGAAATTTGGCAATGGACGAGTTGAGGTAGGTGCACTGCTACTTATCTTGTTTGAATTTGTAGCTGTTCCTGGAACCTTTTATTGCAGATCCACCAATGCTTGCTGGGGAGAACTGGATATGCCAAATGTTGATGAAGTATCCGGCTCGAAGGACCAAATGATGTAGTAGGGCGTCCGCAGGGCTTCCAGATGAAACTTTACGAATTTTCTGTATCGTCGGGGGAGCGTTTCTGCTCTGCACAAATTTACTTAAGAAGGTTTGAAAAAAACACGTTTGTTCGCTTGCAGGTTATTTTTTCTTCTGTTCTATATTTTCAGAGTACATTACAATGTATTAGTGTAAGTGAGGTGAATTTCATGTTCCATGTACTGGTTCCGGAGTTACATGGCGGTTGGATGTCGACTGCCGGATACACTTCTTGTGTGAACAGTATGAATACACTACACCTCCCTTTTTTAAAGAAATAACGTAACATAATAAATGTGTAGTTATTTAATGAACTTAATTATAAAAAAAATAATTTTTTTTTATTTTTCTTATAAAATTGTAAAATGTATTAAAATGATTAAAAATAATATAAATTTTAAAAAATTGATTAAAATAAATGAAAATATAAAAATCTTTCAAAAAATTTAAAATATAAAATATAAAAATTTTAAATTCATTATAATAATTTGTTTTTCTTTGGCTGATCAGGCCGATGTTTATATATATTTATTATTTTTTATTTTGAATTCGATTTAATTTTTAGATAGATTTTTAATCTATCTTTATAAACTGTTTTTTTTTACCTTTTGTATATCTTATTATAATATTATCTCCAGCTTCTATTCCTATTACTTCATAGGGGCCTAGATAAACTGGTTCTACTTTGTGGCCAGTATTGTTTCTTAACAAAACCTTATCTCCTATTTCCAATTTGAAATTTATAACCTTATTGTCAAAATATTCTTTATTTTTAGCCTTATGTTTTTCTAACATTATCCCAGCTTTTTGTATGCCTGCTCTAATCTAAATTTTGCTTCTTAAGCATAGTCGTCTATTGTAGTATGTGCATATATCGAGGGTACACTGTACCAAGAACTCAGCATAAATATAACAGCAACACTTTGTTGCATTAAATAAACAAAACCAATTCAAGTGAGCGTGAAATATGATCACCCACTTATGAGCTACGCTAAGTCAGCATTCCCACGCTGACCTCCAATAACATATATATATATATGCACATAAGACTCTCTTGCTCTCTGATAAGACATATACATATATGCAGCCGCTCCGCTGCTAGCGTAACCGGCATCGCAGCTACGCGGCTTTTAGCCTAAGCACTTATGTACATAGGCTAAGAGTACCATAAGAATATATTGAATAAAACATTCAAAAAACTAAAGTCAAACGGCACAGACGTGCCAGTGTATTTAATGCTTAATGCTCTAACTATTGACATACCACACTATATTATATATAGGGTCGATATTATCTATTTTATTAAAGTATTTTGGCATATTGCTCTGTTTGCCGAAAACCAACTCATATGGACAATAATTGTGTGCCATAGAGGGGGTCGTGTTGAAACAGTAAACAAAATATTGAAGCCATACGTTCCAATCAGTTTTATCAACTTATATGTATGATCGTATTTATTCGTTAAAAGTTCTATAACTTCTTTCGACTGTTCCAACTGTCTGGTGGTGGTGTGCGGTAGATGTTATATTATTAATTTTTAGGTATTTGCACAAGTCATTTATGATTGAATTCTTATATTGTGTTCCCCGTAATGAACGTCTTCATTGGACCGTACTGCAGAATAAAAGATTCAAATATAGCTTTAGCGACAGTGTTTGCGGTCTTTTTTGGAATTGGTATGGCAACAAGATATTTGGTTAAGTCACATATTAGCGTGACTGCATATTCAATGCCAATTTCTGATTTTAGTAGTGGACCAATAGTGTCCACTATCACTCTGTCGAAAGCATTTATAGGTGTATCAGTTAATGTTAATGTGGTCTTATTGTGCTCAGTTGTTTTTGCTTTTTGGCATTTTTGGCATTTTCGTATGTACTCAGTTATATCCCGAGTCATACCCTTCCAAAAGAATGTCTTTTGACCTTGGCCAAGGTTTTTGTAATGCCTGTGTGACCTCCTTGAATTGGATCGTCATGGTATGTAGACAAAATAGCTTCTTTTTCTTTTTCATTTTTAATAAGGGTCACCGGGTTCAGTAGCGCTACTCTTAATGTTTTAAATATTTTTTTGCCCATTTTGTTGAAACTATCAATTGAAACTTGTTCAAAGATATTTTCCCACTTTGAGTTGGCTGATTTAATGCATATCGGCTTGCATTTCAAGCCTTTGGAAGAACTGACCTAAGTTAAGAATTCCATTAATATACAAATCGCTAACATCATATCTTGCAGTAATTTTTTTCTCATGTTTAAAGAAACATAGCTTATTTTATTTATAAATTTGTCGGACAAGAGTTTTTTGTTAATTTGGCCATCTTTTGGTATCGGAACCAGGTAATCCCTTTATTGGGACAAGAAGTATATTGCTGTTATATTCCTATATAGACGGTTCTACAATTTTATCCGAGATAAGTTTTTCGACTTGATTATTTACTTCCTCTTTATGAGTATGCGGAATTCTGAAATTTTTTATTTTCACTGGTTCAGTATCTTTCAGTCTTAGTTTTTGTTTATAAAAATTATTGGTCGTTATTGATTCGGTTTCGAGTCCGAATATGTCTGTGTACTTGGTGCAGAGATCTTTTAATTGTGTTTTAAATAATGGGGGAAAGTTCTTTGTTAGTTTTTTCATCAACGTTTCTTGGCGATCTTTGCTAATTTCATGGACTGTTTCATAGTCACTTAGCTTTTTTATTTTAATATCATTAAGGTTTATTATTTTTACTGAACTTGTGGTGATTAATATTCGGACAAAAGTTTGTTGATTATTGGAAATTGTATTTCCGATGAATATTCCTTTATCAATTTCTTGATTTGGAATGAAAATATTCTTTTCTGGTGAAAGAATTTTAATTTGGCGGACTACTTCCGAACGAGCTGGAAGTATCACAAGTGTGGATTATTGGTAAATTTATTGGGTAATTTAAATTATTAGGGCGAAGTATAAGAGAATCACATGTTTGTGTGAAATCTAATTGGCAATTATACTTTTAAAGAAATCTATACCAATAATGCCATCGCTAGGTATTGGAAAATCTTATCCGACTATGTAAAAGTCGTGCGGAATGACATATTTTCCGGTAGATAATTCTACGAATGCTAAACCTTTAGAGAAAACTGAGCCTTCACCAATTCCAGATATTCACCAATTCACCAATTCCAGATATTGATATGTTTGGATTAACACTTTCAAATGTATCGACATTTTCTTTTAATAGAGATATGTCTGCGCCAGTATCTAGTAACAGAATAAATGCTTTGCCTGTTTTATCATTATTTATTTTAATAAAGATACTGAGGTTTAGATTGTTAGTGTGTACATATTTATTTAATTGTTTTGAATATCTGAAGAGACTTGCTGGTTTTCCGAATTATGTTGTGTAACTCGGATATTGTGGTAGTGGCCTCGATTCGAGTTGCCACGGCGTCTAGAGTTTCCTCTATTTTGGGCTTGTGCCCTATTATAGTTTCTGGAACCGTTGTTCTGATAATTACCTCTGCCACGATATTTACCTCGGTTTCCTCTATTATTTCCATATTGTCGTTGACGGAAGTACAATACAGAATTTGCCTGGCCTGTTGCTTCCGTATAGCTGTTGACAAATTTTGAAATGGCATCATTCATGGTGATGAATGTGCCTGCTTGCATGATTAGTTTTACTTTGTCAATTGCGCAGTTTTGCGTCATGGCCTTTACAGCTAATGTCAAACTGTATTTGCTGGCTAGATCCGGGCTTAAACCATCACTGATATACGCACCTTCAAGAGCCTGGGTCAATTTTTCCACCTCTTGGGTGTATTGATTAGTCGTGTGTGAAGAACCTTCCACATTCAAAGATGATGTGGTTGGCGTCCTCTGCGATTCCACTGCCGCACCAAGAACACTCGTCTGTGATATCATGGCCGAATCGCTTCAAGTAGCTCCTGAAGCATCCGTGGCCAGGTAGGAGCTGCGTTAAATAGAAATTAGTGTTTCCATACTTGCGGTTTATCCAGGCTTCCAAGTATGGGATAAGCCTATGTGTCCAGCGTCCTTTAGATGAGCGATCCCAACGTGCTTGCCATCGTTCCATGCTTTGCATCCTTGCTGTTGTGCGAACCGAGATTGCTGTGCTGTTTCCATTCAGAGCTCTGTTGTAGTATGTGCATATATCGAGGGTACCCTGTACCAAGAACTCAGCATAAATATAACAGCAACACTTTGTTGCATTAAATAAACAAAATCAATTTAAGTGAGCGTGAAATATGATCACCCACTTATGAACTACGCTAAGTCAGCATTCCCACGCTGACCGCCAATAACATATACATATATATGCACATAAGACTCTCTCGCTCTCTGATACTGTTAAGATATATACATATATGCAGCCGCTCCGCTGCTAGCGTAACCGGCAGCGCAGCTACGCAGCTTTAGCCTAAGCACTTATATACATAGGCTAAGCGTACGATAAGAATATATTGAATAAATTATTCTGAAAACTAAAAGTCAAACGGCACAGACGTGCCAGAGTATTGAATCTTCTAACTATTGGCATATTACATGGCGACCGTGACTCGGTCTGAGTCTGCAACAGTTGAAAACATAAAAATCTTTCAAAAAATTTAAAATATAAAATATAAAAATTTTAAATTCATTATAATAATTTGTTTTTCTTTGGCTGATCAGGCCGATGTTTATATATATTTATTATTTTTTATTTTGAATTCGATTTAATTTTAGATAGATTTTTAATCTATCTTTATAAACTGTTTTTTTTTTCCCTCTTGTATATCTTATTATAATATTATCTCCAGCTTCTATTCCTATTACTTCATAGGGGCCTAGATAAACTGGTTCTACTTTGTGGCCAGTATTGTTTCTTAACAAAACCTTATCTCCTATTTCCAATTTGAAATTTATAACCTTATTGTCAAAATATTCTTTATTTTTAGCCTTATGTTTTTCTAACATTATCCCAGCTTTTTGTATGCCTGCTCTAATCTAAATTTTGCTTCTTAAGCATAGTCGTCTATTGTAGTATGTGCATATATCGAGGGTACACTGTACCAAGAACTCAGCATAAATATAACAGCAACACTTTGTTGCATTAAATAAACAAAACCAATTCAAGTGAGCGTGAAATATGATCACCCACTTATGAGCTACGCTAAGTCAGCATTCCCACGCTGACCTCCAATAACATATATATATATATGCACATAAGACTCTCTTGCTCTCTGATAAGACATATACATATATGCAGCCGCTCCGCTGCTAGCGTAACCGGCAGCGCAGCTACGCGGATTTTAGCCTAAGCACTTATGTACATAGGCTAAGAGTACCATAAGAATATATTGAATAAAACATTCAAAAAACTAAAGTCAAACGGCACAGATGCTCTAACTATTGACATACGTATTTATTCGTTAAAAGTTCTATAACTTCTTTCGACTGTTCCAACTGTCTGGTGGTGGTGTGCGGTAGATGTTATATTATTAATTTTTAGGTATTTGCACAAGTCATTTATGATTGAATTCTTATATTGTGTTCCCCGTAATGAACGTCTTCATTGGACCGTACTGCAGAATAAAAGATTCAAATATAGCTTTAGCGACAGTGTTTGCGGTCTTTTTTGGAATTGGTATGGCAACAAGATATTTGGTTAAGTCACATAATAGCGTGACTGCATATTCAATGCCAATTTCTGATTTTAGTAGTGGACCAATAGTGTCCACTATCACTCTGTCGAAAGCATTTATAGGTGTATCAGTTAATGTTAATGGGGTCTTATTGTGCTCAGTTGTTTTTGCTTTTTGGCATTTTTGGCATTTTCGTATGTACTCAGTTATATCCCGAGTCATACCCTTCCAAAAGAATGTCTTTTGACCTTGGCCAAGGTTTTTGTAATGCCTGTGTGACCTCCTTGAATTGGATCGTCATGGTATGTAGACAAAATAGCTTCTTTTTCTTTTTCATTTTTAATAAGGGTCACCGGGTTCAGTAGCGCTACTCTTAATGTTTTAAATATTTTTTTGCCCATTTTGTTGAAACTATCAATTGAAACTTGTTCAAAGATATTTTCCCACTTTGAGTTGGCTGATTTAATGCATATCGGCTAGCATTTCAAGCCTTTGGAAGATCTGACCTAAGTTAAGAATTCCATTAATATACAAATCGCTAACATCATATCTTGCAGTAATTTTTTTCCCATGTTTAAAGAAACATAGCTTATTTTATTTATAAATTTGTCGGACAAGAGTTTTTTGTTAATTTGGCCATCTTTTGGTATCGGAACCAGGTAATCCCTTTATTGGGACAAGAAGTATATTGCTGTTATATTCCTATATAGACGGTTCTACAATTTTATCCGAGATAAGTTTTTCGACTTGATTATTTACTTCCTCTTTATGAGTATGCGGAATTCTGAAATTTTTTATTTTCACTGGTTCAGTATCTTTCAGTCTTAGTTTTTGTTTATAAAAATTATTGGTCGTTATTGATTCGGTTTCGAGTCCGAATATGTCTGTGTACTTGGTGCAGAGATCTTTTAATTGTGTTTTAAATAATGGGGGAAAGTTCTTTGTTAGTTTTTTCATCAACGTTTCTTGGCGATCTTTGCTAATTTCATGGACTGTTTCATAGTCACTTAGCTTTTTATTTTAATATCATTAAGGTTTATTATTTTTACTGAACTTGTGGTGATTAATATTCGGACAAAAGTTTGTTGATTATTGGAAATTGTATTTCCGATGAATATTCCTTTATCAATTTCTTGATTTGGAATGAAAATATTCTTTTCTGGTGAAAGAATTTTAATTTGGGTAGTACTACTTCCGAACGAGCTGGAAGTATCACAAGTGTGGATTATTGGTAAATTTATTGGGTAATTTAAATTATTAGGGCGAAGTATAAGAGAATCACATGTTTGTGTGAAATCTAATTGGCAATTATACTTTTTAAAGAAATCTATACCAATAATGCCATCGCTAGGTATTGGAAAATCTTATCCGACTATGTAAAAGTCGTGCGGAATGACATATTTTCCGGTAGATAATTCTACGAATGCTAAACCTTTAGAGAAAACTGAGCCTTCACCAATTCCAGATATTCACCAATTCACCAATTCCAGATATTGATATGTTTGGATTAACACTTTCAAATGTATCGACATTTTCTTTTAATAGAGATATGTCTGCGCCAGTATCTAGTAACAGAATAAATGCTTTGCCTGTTTTATCATTATTTATTTTAATAAAGATACTGAGGTTTAGATTGTTAGTGTGTACATATTTATTTAATTGTTTTGAATATCTGAAGAGACTTGCTGGTTTTCCGAATTATGTTGTGTAACTCGGATATTGTGGTAGTGGCCTCGATTCGAGTTGCCACGGCGTCTAGAGTTTCCTCTATTTTGGGCTTGTGCCCTATTATAGTTTCTGGAACCGTTGTTCTGATAATTACCTCTGCCACGATATTTACCTCGGTTTCCTCTATTATTTCCATATTGTCGTTGACGGAAGTACAATACAGAATTTGCCTGGCCTGTTGCTTTCGTATAGCTGTTGACAAATTTTGAAATGGCATCATTCATGGTGATGAATGTGCCTGCTTGCATGATTAGTTTTACTTTGTCAATTGCGCAGTTTTGCGTCATGGCCTTTACAGCTAATGTCAAACTGTATTTGCTGGCTAGATCCGGGCTTAAACCATCACTGATATACGCACTTTCAAGAGCCTGGGTCAATTTTTCCACCTCTTGGGTGTATTGATTAGTCGTGTGTGAAGAACCTTCCACATTCAAAGATGATGTGGTTGGCGTCCTCTGCGATTCCACTGCCGCACCAAGAACACTCGTCTGTGATATCATGGCCGAATCGCTTCAAGTAGCTCCTGAAGCATCCGTGGCCAGGTAGGAGCTGCGTTAAATAGAAATTAGTGTTTCCATACTTGCGGTTTATCCAGGCTTCCAAGTTTGGGATAAGCCTATGTGTCCAGCGTCCTTTAGATGAGCGATCCCAACGTGCTTGCCATCGTTCCATGCTTTGCATCCTTGCTGTTGTGCGAACCGAGATTGCTGTGCTGTTTCCATTCAGAGCTCTGTTGTAGTATGTGCATATATCGAGGGTACCCTGTACCAAGAACTCAGCATAAATATAACAGCAACACTTTGTTGCATTAAATAAACAAAATCAATTTAAGTGAGCGTGAAATATGATCACCCACTTATGAACTACGCTAAGTCAGCATTCCCACGCTGACCGCCAATAACATATACATATATATGCACATAAGACTCTCTCGCTCTCTGATACTGTTAAGATATATACATATATGCAGCCGCTCCGCTGCTAGCGTAACCGGCAGCGCAGCTACGCAGCTTTAGCCTAAGCACTTATATACATAGGCTAAGCGTACGATAAGAATATATTGAATAAATTATTCTGAAAACTAAAGTCAAACGGCACAGACGTGCCAGAGTATTGAATCTTCTAACTATTGGCATATTACATGGCGACCGTGACACCAAGAAGAAGAAATTTTAAAATTAAACATTGAACGCAGTAAGTAGAGTGGTATGTGTGGCAGAAGAGGCGGCGTAGTAAAACGCCTGAGAATCCGAAAGGCAAAACTGCTCAAACTTCTAAATAGCAACGATACCTTACCGTGGAGCACAACTGTGAAATATCACGCAGAGCTTGAACACACACAACCACCTACACTGCAATCCCAAATATTAGTAAAATACTAATCAAAAGTAAACCACCCCAAGCAAAGGAAATACCAACGCTAAGGAGGACATGCCCGAGTGACTGCGAGGGACCGCTATACTCACCGTATTGCGGCTATACCTGTGCAGCCTGCACCGGTGCTCCAACACAGAAGCAGTAGCAGCCTGTGCAGCCAGCACCGGCCTCGACTAGCGCAACAAGCTAGTCCGGATCAGTGAACCGACAGCGTTTCCAAGAACGCCCACCAATAACATTTTTTAATGCACTGCGATGCATAAAATTTAATTTTAAAATTTAAAATTGTAAAATTGAGCGGAATAACATCTGTCCAATTAGAGTGCGGCCTGTAAAGCCACACAAACACTAGGTAGGAAATAATGTAAAAAAATATAAATTAATTAATTTCAACATTAACTAAAAATATATACAGCAGTATAAAAGTAAAAAAAAAAATAAATTAAATTACATATGTCAATAGAAACAAACAAAATAAGTAAATCTGAAGAAATATTTAAAAATTTTGACAAAATGGGCATCGTAGACGTAAAAACTGTAGACTCGACAGCTAACGTAATAAACAAAGTCGAAGTCGAAAACACCGATCTAAAACTAATAACAATACTTATTGTTATAATTTTTATTATAATACTAGCACATCTAATATACAAATTGTATAAGTACCATAATAGATGCATTAAGAAGCGATATCAAACGACCTGGATAAAATTAAATTATATGTTTTTGCACATTTTAATAATTTATTTTAAAATGAAATGGAATGGCAAAACATTAATACCGAATTAATTAAAATAAAAGAAAACTTTGATAAATCATACAAGTGTTTAGCACAAAATAGGAATATTTCAAACGAGACTATAAGTAGACACGCAGCAATACTAGTTGCATGTTTTAACCAAGCTCGTTCCCTAATACACACGACAATAAAGAAAAGTTAAATACTCAGCATTGGTCGTATGTATCAAGATTTTTGCATAGATTAAAAACAAACCTGAATAGCATTAAATCAAAATATTCGCTAGACATAACTATACCTTCGATTTAGAATACTCCAGTATTAGTCGAGGAAGAAACAAACACAGACTTAGAGACAGTAAGCGAATCTGAAATCGCAAGCGGTTCAGATAAGCATATAAAAGAAGAAGATCTAAGCGATCTTACGATACCAGCGGTAATCACACCAGCCGAACTATCTGAGTCTGAACCAGAGTCTATTACTGAAGTAAAAACTCTAAATATGGCCATGTCACAAGTAGAATTTCTTAAGCTAGCCTCTTCACTCATACCTGAGTTTAGTGGAATGTCTGAGAATCTACAAAGTTTCATTGATGCTCTTAATTTGGTGGATTCACTAAAAGGAACATATGAAACTACAGCTGTCAGCCTAATAAAAACTAGACTCAAAGGCCATGTTCGAAACTTAATCAATACTGAACAAACAATAGTGTCCATAATAGACAAACTAAAAAGCGGTATAAAACGCGAATCAGCTAAAGCATTAAACTACAGCTGTCAGCCTAATAAAAACTAGACTCAAAGGCCATGTTCGAAACTTAATCAATACTGAACAAACAATAGTGTCCATAATAGACAAACTAAAAAGCGGTATAAAAGGAGAATCAGCTAAAGCATTATCCGCTAAATTGTTCAATCCGCAGCAAAAGCAAAAGACAGCAAGTCAATATATTCAAGAAGTTGAACAGTTGACAAGGGCTTTGCAATCAGCACATATGATTAACGGTGTATCGCAAGAATATGCCGAATAACTGAGCCTACAAGTTGCTGTAAAATCAATCATAGCAAACAGCACAATTGACGAAGTTAGGTCTGTAATGAAATCACTAAATTTCAATACAATGAGTGAGATTACAACTGTGTTCGTCGATAGTTGCACAGACGCAGTAGGACACCCAAATACAGTCCTATATGCTGCGCAGCAACAAAGATATAGACCTAACCGAGGGTATAACCGCGGAAACTACCGTGGAAATTACCAAAATAATAGTAATAGAAATAATAATAATAATTATAATAATGATGGCAACAGCAGAAATAGAGGCCAATATAGAGGAAACTCTAGAGGCCGTGGTAACTCAAACAGAGGCCACAATAATAATAATGGCAATAACAATAATGTGAGAACTGCCCATAATACTTCGGGAAACTCACAACAGCCCTTAGGTACACAGCAATAGACAGTAAAAAGGTTCATTCGATTAATCTTAGTGTAAATATATTCGTAAACGTAGCTACAGGCAAGAAATTAATATTTTTGATAGATACATAGACATATCTCTTTTAAAAGACAATTCAGACACTTTTAATGATATAAACATGGACAACAAAATAAATATTCAGGGAATCAATCAAGGATTAATTCAATCTAAAGGACTGACATCCTTAGAAATACAAACAACTAAATATATAATTCCACACAACTTCCATATTGTCGAATCAACTTTTTCTATACCGTGTGATGGAATTTTAGGAATAGATTTTATTAAAAAATATAATTGTCAACTAGAATTCACACCTTCAAAAGATCTGCTCATAATAAGACCAGACAATCTAAACTATCCTATATATGTTCCCATAAATTACAGCTCTGGTAACAATACAATAGTGTTACCCGCAAGATCCGAAGTTGACCGAAAAATTGAGTTTACTTCAAATAAAGATAGCATTTTAAGCAGCAAACACAGTCGTAACAACTGCAAATGCATTCGTCTGTTTACTAAATACAACTAGTACCGATCAAATGAGTAATATAAATAAGTTGAATTATGAACCATTAGCAAATTATGATATATCCGAAATAAATAATGAAACTAGAACGAACGATGTTATGTCAAAGTTAACTAAAAATTTTCAAAAACTATTTAATAAACAATTAAAAGAACTTTGTTGTAAATACACAGACATATTCGAACTTGATACCGAATCAATAACAACCACTAATTTTTATAAGCAGAAAATAAGATTAAAAGATGATGAACCTGTATATATAAAAAATTATAGAAATCCTCATAGTCAAAAAGACGAAATTCACGCTCAAGTTGATAAACTAATTAAAGATAGAATAGTTGAACCTTCAGCCTCAGAATACAACAGTCCACTGTTACTAGTACCAAAGAAATCCATAGATAACGAAAAGAAAAAATGGCAATTAGTAATTGACTATCGCCAAATTAATAAAAAATTACTATCCGATAAATTTCCACTTCCTACGATCGATGATATCTTAGATCAACTAGGTAGAGCAAAATATTTCTCTTGCCTTGACTTAATGTCAGGATTCCATCAGATTGAGCTAGACGAAAACTCTAGAGATATAACATCCTTTGCAACGAGCAATGGCTCTTATCGCTTCACGCGATTGCCATTTGGTTTGAAAATAGCGCCAAATTAATTCCAAAGAATGATGACTATTGCATTCTCTGGACTTGAACCATCACAAGCATTCCTTTATATGGATGACTTAATAGTAATCGGTTGTTCCGAAAAACACATGCTTAACAATTTAATTAATGTTTTTGACATGTGTAGGAAACACAACTTGAAGCTACCATTTTTGGGACATGCATGAAGTCACATTTTTGGGACACAAATGCACAGATAAGGGAATCTTGCCAGATGAAAAAAAGTTTGATGTCATATTAAATTATCCAGTTCCACATGACTCTGATAGCGCTAGACGTTTTATAGCATTTTGTAATTACTACAGACGATTCATCAAAAATGTTGCCGATTATTCTAGGCATATAACAAGATTAAATAAAAAGAATGTTCCATTTGAATGGACTGATGAATGTCAAAATGCTTTTGAATATCTTAAAGCTCAATTAATAAAGCCTACTCTGTTACAATATCCAGATTTTACAAAAGAATTTTGTATTATCACAGATGCTAGTAAGCAAGCCTGTGGTGCAGTGCTAACACAAGCCCACAATGGAACTCAACTTCCGGTAGCTTACGTATCTAGAGCATTTACCAGAGGAGAAAGCAACAAGAGTACGACGGAACAAGAGTTAACAGCTATTTATTGGGCAATCACCAAATTCAGACCCTTTATCTACGGAACTCATTTCATAGTAAAAACAGACCATAGACCACTAAAATTTTTGTTTTCAATGACAAACCCAAGTTCTAAATTAACGCGTATGAGACTTGAATTAGAGGAGTATAATTTTACAGTAGAGTACCTAAGAGGCAAAGTTAATTTTGTAGCCGATGCATTGTCACGGATAACAATATCTGAACTAAAAGAAATAGAAAATAAAATCCTGAAAGTCACTACCAGGTATCAAAGTAGACAAAAATTCTGCGCAGAAATGCCAAGGCAATCTACCGAAACAGCTTCTCAGCCCAACGTATACGAAGTCATTAATAATGATGAAGTTCGTAAAGTAGTGACCTTGCATATAAAAGATATGCTTTGTTTCTTTAAACATGGTAAGAAAATTATAGCCTGAATTGATATTGGAGATTTATATACTAATAATGGAAATATTGACTTAGGACAACTATTTCCAAGGCTCGAAAAAGAAGCCGGTATATTAATCAATCAGCCAATTGAAAATGGCACCGTGGGAAAATATCTTTGAAAAAGTTTCAATAGATAATTTCAAAATTATGGGCAATAAAATATTGAACACATTGAGAGTAGCGCTACTCAACCCGGTGACCACATCAACAAATGTAAAAGAGAAAGAAGCTATATTGTCTACACTACATGACGATCCAGTACAAGAAGGTCACATAGGCATTACAAAAACCTTGGCCAAGGTCAAAAGACATTGTTACTGGAAAGGTATGACTCGTGATATAACAGAGTACATCCAGAAATGTCAGAAATGTCGAAAAGCAAAAATAACAACAAATATTAAGACCCCTTTAACAATTACTGAAACCCCGATGAAGGCTTTTGACAGAGTGATAGTGGATACAATTGGTCCACTACCAAAATCAGAGCAAGGCAATGAATATGCAGTCACGCTCATATGTGACTTGACTAAATATTTAGTTGCTATACCTGTCGCAAATAAAAGCGCAGCAACTGTTGCAACAGCAATATTTGAATCATTTATTCTCAAGTACGGTCCAATGAAGACGTTCATTTCGGACATGGGAACGGAATATAAATATTCAATTATAAATGATTTGTGCAAATATTTAAAAATAAAGAATATAACATCAACAGCACATCATCATCAAACTGTTGGAACAATTGAAAGAAGCCACAGAACAGTTAACGAATATATACGATCCTATATATCAGTAAATTTATTTATTTATTTATTTATTTATTTATTAATGGTTGACAAAACGAGTGTCTTCCTCATTATACATACAATACATAATGGAATTATATGCTAAAAGCCTAGTTAGATAACACAGTTCTCTAAATAGCATCACCGACCGATGGAGGTGTTTTAGTTGCCAGTCCGGCCAGCTGTGCCCCTTTTCACAGCTAAATTTGTCAGTGACGCTATTAGAGCCTACATCTAAGCAGAAGGGAGTAAGTAGGAAAAAAGTGTTCTTAAGTAAAATTAAAGATAATCTTAGTTTGCTATATTAATTAATAAAATACAATAAATAGGAAAAAGGAAAGTAAGAAGATTGTCAATAAAGTAAAGAAATTTAAGCTAGATGTATAGAGTGTTAAGTAGATAGGACAGAGAGAAAAGTAATGGGAAATCACCGACCCGGTGGGGGAAAATTTACAGCCTGTCCGGCAAGCTATGCCCCCTGCTCATAGCTGGGAGTGGTCAGTGACTTCCCGAAGGTATCCTGAAAGCAACGATTTTATTAGGGGTAGAAAAAGTTCTATAGAGAAAACGTGATGCAAACTATTATAATTTTTATATAGCACGCGAAAAGGATTGTGCATAGCGTAGTCTGTTGTGCACGTAGACAGGAATAAGGGGCGGTAATTTCTGGTTGGTCTAGACGGAACAGAGAATTGAAGACGCCCTAGCAGAAAACGAGAATCTATATCGCCAATAATCAACTTATGTAGAAGGACAACACCAAGAATTGTCCTACGGTTGGTTAATGACGGAAGGTTAAGAAGAAGCAGCCTGCTGGAGTAGGATGGCAACCGAAGATTAGGGTCCCAATTTAAACCTCGTAAGGCAAAAAGCAGAAATTGCTTCTGAACAGATTCAATACGATCCTGGCTATTGTTATACTGCGGAGACCAGATGCAAGAGCAGTATTCAAGGATAGGGCGAACAAGAGAGATGTACAGAAGTTTCGTTATAAAAGGATCGTTAAACTCTTTAGACCATCGTTTAATGAATCCAAGTACACCTTTTGCCTCATTAACGATGGTATCTATGTGAAGATTGAAACAGAGTTTAGAATCAAAAAGAACGCCTAGATCCTTAACTGTTAGTATACGTTGCAAAGGGGTATTGTCGATTGTATAAATGACAAGATAAGGTGTAGTACGATAAAATGTCATAAACATACACTTTGAACAATTCAGATGCAATTGATTGGCCGAACACCAAAGTTGCATAGCGTTCAAATCGTCTTGTAGACGAGAATGATGTAGGGATTAGTGTATGATAGAATAAGTTTCACATCATCCGCATACATGAGTACACGGGCATGTGATATAACAGAGGGGAGATCATTTATAAAAAGAGTAAAGAGTAAAGGTCCAAGATGACTACCTTGAGGAACACCAGAAGTAACGTGAACCTGTTTAGAGGTAGTCTGCCTCAGCATTACTCTTTGGGTCCTACCTTTTAAATAAGAATTTATCCAAAGCAAAAGAGACGGAGGGAAACCTATTCGGTCAAGTTTAAAAAGTTAAATGTCATGGTGCACAGAGTCAAACGCCTTACTGAAGTCAGTATAAATGACATCAGTTTGCATTTTCGAAAGAAAGGCATCATTTACCAAGGAAGTAAATTCAAGCAGATTGGTCGTAGTTGACCGATTCTTTACGAATCCATGTTGAACAGGGGAAACAACTGATTTGCAGAAATGCTGCAAATTCGAAGTGATTATTTTTTCAAATAATTTAGGAATAGCGGACAGTTTTGCAATGCCCCTGTAATTTTGTATATCAGACTTTCCACCTTTCTTGTGGAGAGGAATGATATAAGATTCTTTCCAAAGAGATGGAAATACAGAAGATTCAAGAGATAGATTAAAAAGCTTTTGCAATGGATAAAGAAGTGAAGAACTACACTCCTTGAGTAGACAACTAGGAATATTGTCAGGCCCAGGAGAGTAAGAAGATTTTAAAGAGTTTATAGCTGAAAGGAGAGAGGAGTGTGAAATAATAGGAGGAGGTATAGAACTAGGGGAAGAAATAGTATAAGGATAAGAATTATTATTAGGACAGACTGAGGAGTAAGTAGATTGGAAAAAATTAGCAAAGAGGTTAGCAGAATCAGAGTCATTACTAGCTTTATCCATCCCGAAAGAAAAAGAAGTTGGCAAACTTGAAGATTTACGGTTCAAGTTTACAAAATTGTAAAACTGTCTCGGATTTTGGGCAAATTGCCTTTTACAACGAGTTAGATAATTCTCATAGCATTGAGAATTCAGAAGAAAAAGTTCGACTTGGCTATGGAATATTTAGCCAAGTCTGTACACGAACCAGACTTTTAAACTTTTTAAAATATTTAGATTTTAAGTTTTTAAGATGTGACAATCTGGGAGTAAACCAGGGTGGTTTTGAAGAAGTAGTCGAAGGAATTGACTTGGGAATGCTCATATCTAAGAGGGAGTTTAGGGTGCTATAAAAAAAGTAATAGCAGTATTCATATCAACCGAGTCATATAAGAAAGACCAATCGGTTGCATAAATAAGCTGATTCAGCAATGAATAATTTCCTTTGCGAAAAGCAGAGGCGGGGCTTATTGGCTGATGAGCACGAAATGAGACGATTACAATTGAACATTGTAATCTCTAAAGTAGGATGATATACATCCTCAGGAAGAGATAAAGGAGGGTACCTAGACACATTAGAGATAAGGTAGTTGTTAACAAATACAAGGTCAAGTGTTCTATTCAAATGATTAGAAATTGAATTGATTTGAAACAACGAAAGATCAAGCATGCAGTCTATAAAATCATGCTGTGCTAAGGGCACTAGATAATTTTCGGCAGTGAATAATGACCAAGAGATGTTCGGCAAATTAAAATCACCCAACACCATAAATAGATCATTATCACGCACGTGTGAAGAAACTTCTTTAATACAAGTAATATGTTTCATATAAACTTGAATATCAGAGGAAGGAGGAACATAAGAGCATGTAATATAGATATTCCGTGTAGGGAAAAGACGCCTTGACTGAGATAATTTCAGCGTCAGTAGGCGTACTAAAACAGAAAAGTTCTGACTGGAGAGTGGCTTTAACGGCAATTAACACCCCACCACCTCGAGTCGGCCGATCATTTCTATGCAAAATAAAACTATTCGAAAATACCTCAAAATCGGATATGGTTGAATTTAACCATGTTTCGGAAAATGCTATTATATCCGAGTCGAAGGAAGTACTGGCTATGAAAAGATTTTTAAGCTTTGAAATAAGACCTCTGACATTCTGATAATGAATACAGATTTGGTCAGAAAATGAAGTTAGTTTTTTGGGGCAGAAATGGTACCCGGTAATGAAGGGACTGGAAGGGTGACAGGCTGGTTACGCTTTTTTGGCTTGAACTCGTGAACAATCATGTGTGGAGGCCAAAATTTGGGATCACAAATGATTGGGAACATATCATGTGAAACATATATTTTGAATGATGATATTTCACGAGGGGTGGAGAAATTAAATTTGGTTATTGACACTCTAGCAGAAGATTTGCTAGCAATATAGGCTGCCAATGACTCAGAAGTGGTGTCCGATGAAAGTCGAGACACAAAAACTTGCCTACGAGGGGCAACAACCGTTAAAGTTGGTGCTGATGGGGCTGCAGGTAGTACAGGAGGAGCTAAAGAGGCACCATGATTGTGTTTAACAATCTGGGCAAGATTACGGGCAGGTCTACCTTTGCGGCCAGGAGCTGACGGGGCTGAGGCAGTTTGGATAACTGGGACGGTATCAGGTACGGGCTCTGCTGGAACTACTATAGGGGATAAAACGGGGGTAATTGGGCAGTCGCTTGGGGAAGGCGATAAAGACAACATTGGAGATAAATCCATGTTGCCAGGAAGGAAACTGATTGGGACGTATGGCTTCAATATTTTGTTTATTGCTTCAATACAACCCCCTCTATGGCACATGATTATTGTCCATATGAGTTAGTATTTGGTAAGACTAATAATCTACCAAAGTATTTTAACAGCATAAATAATATAGAACCTATATATAACATAGACGACTACGCTAAAGAAAGTAGGTATAGATTAGAAGTAGCATACAAAAGAGCAAGAAATATGCTCGAATTAAATAAACAGAAAAATAAGGAATTATATGATTTAAAAACTAGGAACATAACTCTATCAATAGGAGATAAAGTTTTACTAAGAAATGAAGCCATAAGCTAGATTTTAAATACACAGGGCCCTATAGAGTTGAAAAAATAGAAGATAATGATATTATAGTTATTTCCGGAAATAAGAGTAAAAAAACAAACAGTTCATAAAGATAGGTTAAAAATTTTTAATTCATAACAGACACAAAAGAAAAATTAATTACCCAAAGTATGCAAAAATATATATAAATAAAAAAAATAAATAAAAATATGTTAATATACATTAAATGCATTATAAATACATTACAATTATAATAAATCAAAAAATGTATATACAATAAATTTAAGTAAAATAACTCCACTTAGTTACGTTATTTTTCAAAAGGAGGGAAATGTAGTATGTGCATATATCGAGGGTACACTGTACCAAGAACTCAGCATAAATATAACAGCAACACTTTGTTGCATTAAATAAACAAAACCAATTCAAGTGAGCGTGAAATATGATCACCCACTTATGAGCTACGCTAAGTCAGCATTCCCACGCTGACCGCCAATAACATATATATATATATGCACATAAGACTCTCTTGCTCTCTGATAAGACATATACATATATGCAGCCGCTCCGCTGCTAGCGTAACCGGCAGCGCAGCTACGCGGCTTTTAGCCTAAGCACTTATGTACATAGGCTAAGAGTACCATAAGAATATATTGAATAAAACATTCAAAAAACTAAAGTCAAACGGCACAGACGTGCCAGTGTATTTAATGCTTAATGCTCTAACTATTGACATACCACACTATATTATATATAGGGTCGATATTATCTATTTTATTAAAGTATTTTGGCATATTGCTCTGTTTGCCGAAAACCAACTCATATGGACAATAATTGTGTGCCATAGAGGGGGTCGTGTTGAAACAGTAAACAAAATATTGAAGCCATACGTTCCCATCAGTTTTATCAACTTATATGTATGATCGTATTTATTCGTTAAAAGTTCTATAACTTCTTTCGACTGTTCCAACTGTCTGGTGGTGGTGTGCGGTAGATGTTATATTATTAATTTTTAGGTATTTGCACAAGTCATTTATGATTGAATTCTTATATTGTGTTCCCCGTAATGAACGTCTTCATTGGACCGTACTGCAGAATAAAAGATTCAAATATAGCTTTAGCGACAGTGTTTGCGCTCTTTTTTGGAATTGGTATGGCAAAAAGATATTTGGTTAAGTCACATATTAGCGTGACTGCATATTCAATGCCAATTTCTGATTTTGGTAGTGGACCAATAGTGTCCACTATCACTCTGTCGAAAGCATTTATAGGTGTATCAGTTAATGTTAATGGGGTCTTATTGTGCTCAGTTGTTTTTGCTTTTTGGCATTTTCGTATGTACTCAGTTATATCCCGAGTCATACCCTTCCAAAAGAATGTCTTTTGACCTTGGCCAAGGTTTTTGTAATGCCGGTGTGACCTCCTTGAATTGGATCGTCATGGTATGTAGACAAAATAGCTTCTTTTTCTTTTTCATTTTTAATAAGGGTCACCGGGTTCAGTAGCGCTACTCTTAATGTTTTCAATATTTTATTGCCCATTTTGTTGAAACTATCAATTGAAACTTGTTCAAAGATATTTTCCCACTTTGATTTGGCTGATTTAATGCATATCGGCTTTCATTTCAAGCCTTTGGAAGAACTGACCTAAATCAAGAATTCCATTAATATACAATATCGGAACCAGGTAATCCCTTTATTGGGACAAGAAGTTTAGGGCTGTTATATTCCTATATAGACGGTTCTACAATTTTATCCGAGATAAGTTTTTCGTCTTGATTATTTACTTCCTCTTTATGAGTATGCGGAATTCTGAAATTTTTTATTTACACTGGTTCAGAATCTTTCAGTCTTAGTTTTTGTTTATAAAATTTTTGGTCGTTATTGATTCGGTTTCGAGTCCGAATATGTCTGTGTACTTGGTGCAGAGATCTTTTAATTGTGTTTTAAATAATGGGGGAAAGTTCTTTGTTAGTTTTTTCATCACCGTTTCTTGGCGATCTTTGCTAATTTCATGGACTGTTTCATAGTCACTTAGCTTTTTTATTTTAATATCATGAAGGTTTATTAGTTTTACTGAACTTGTGGTGTTTAATATTCGGACAAAAGTTTGTTGATTATTGGAAATTGTATTTCCGATGAATATTCCTTTATCAATTTCTTGATTTAAAATGAAAATATTCTTTTCTGGTGAAAGAATTTTAATTTGGCGGACTACTTCCGAACGAGCTGGAAGTATCACAAGTGTGGATTATTGGTAAATTTATTGGGTAATTTAAATTATTAGGGCGAAGTATAAGAGAATCACATGTTTGTGTGAAATCTAATTGGCAATTATACTTTTTAAAGAAATCTATACCAATAATGCCATCGCTAGGTATTGGAAAATCTTATCCGACTATGTAAAAGTCGTGTGGAATGACATATTTTCCGGTAGATAATTCTACGAATGCTAAACCTTTAGAGAAAACTGAGCCTTCACCAATTCCAGATATTCACCAATTCACCAATTCCAAATATTGATATGTTTGGATTAACACTTTCAAATGTATCCACATTTTCTTTTAATAGAGATATGTCTGCGCCAGTATCTAGTAACAGAATAAATGCTTTTACTGTTTTTTCATTATTTATTTTAATAAAGATACTGAGGTTTAGATTGATAGTGTGTACATATTTATTTAATTGTTTTGAATATCTGAAGAGACTTGCTTGTTTCCCGAATTATGTTGTTTAACTCGGACATTGTGGTAGTGGCCTCGATTCGAGTTGCCACGGCGTCTAGAGTTTCCTCTATTTTGGGCTTGTGCCCTATTATAGTTTCTGGAACCGTTGTTCTGATAATTACCTGTGCCACGATATTCACGAGCTCAAGCCAAAAAAGCGTAACCAGCCTGTCACCCTTCCAGTCCCTTCAATACCGGGTACCATTTCTGCCCCAAAAAACTAACTTCATCTTCTGACCAAATCTGTATTCATTATCAGAATGTCAGAGGTCTTATTTCAAAGCTTAAAAATCTTTTCATGGCCAGTACTTCCTTCGACTCGGATATAATAGCATTTTCCGAAACATGGTTAAATTCAACCATATCCGATTTTGAGGTATTTTCGAATAGTTTTATTTTGCATAGAAATGATCGGCCGACTCGAGGTGGTGGGGTGTTAATTGCCGTTAAAGCCACTCTCCAGTCAGAACTTTTCTGTTTTAGTACGCCTACTGACGCTGAAATTATCTCAGTCAAGGCGTCTTTTCCTACACGGAATATCTATATTACATGCTCTTATGTTCCTCCTTCTTCTGATATTCAAGTTTATATGAAACATATTACTTGTATTAAAGAAGTTTCTTCACACGTGCATGATAATGACCTATTTATGGTGTTGGGTGATTTTAATTTGCCGAACATCTCTTGGTCATTATTCACTGCCGAAAATTATCTAGTGCCCTTAGCACAGCATGATTTTATAGACTGCATGCTTGATCTTTCGTTGTTTCAAATCAATTCAATTTCTAATAATTTGAATAGAACACTTGACCTTGTATTTGTTAACAACTACCTTATCTCTAATGTGTCTAGGTACCCTCCTTTATCTCTTCCTGAGGATGTATATCATCCTACTTTAGAGATTACAATGTTCAATTGTAATCGTCTCATTTCGTGCTCATCAGCCAATAAGCCCCGCCTCTGCTTTCGCAAAGGAAATTATTCATTGCTGAATCAGCTTATTTATGCAACCGATTGGTCTTTCTTATATGACTCGGTTGATATGAATACTGCTATTACTTTTTTTTATAGCACCCTAAACTCCCCTTAGATATGAGCATTCCCAAGTCAATTCCTTCGACTACTTCTTCAAAAACCACCCTGGTTTACTCCCAGATTGTCACATCTTAAAAACTTAAAATCTAACTATTTTAAAAAGTTTAAAAAGTCTGGTTCGTGTACAGACTTGGCTAAATATTCCATAGCCAAGTCGAACTTTTTTCTTCTGAATTCTCAATGCTATGAGAATTATCTAACTCGTTGTAAAAGGCAATTTGCCCAAAATCCGAGACAGTTTTACAGTTTTGTAAACTTGAAGCGTAAATCTTCAAGTTTGCCAACTTCTTTTTCTTTCGGGATGGATAAAGCTAGTAATGACTCTGATTCTGCTTACCTCTTTGCTAATTTTTTCCAATCTACTTACTCCTCAGTCTGTCCTAATAATAATTCTTATCCTTATACTATTTCTTCCTCTAGTTCTATACCTCCTCCTATTATTTCACACTCCTCTCTCCTTTCAGCTATAAACTCTTTAAAATCTTCTTACTCTCCTGGGCCTGACAATATTCCTAGTTGTCTACTCAAGGAGTGTAGTTCTTCCCTTCTTTATCCATTGCAAAAGCTTTTTAATCTATCTCTTGAATCTTCTGTCTTTCCATCTCTTTGGAAAGAATCTTATATCATTCCTCTCCACAAGAAAGGTGGAAAGTCTGATATACAAAATTACAGGGGCATTGCAAAACTGTCCGCTATTCCTAAATTATTTGAAAAAATAATCACTTCGAATTTGCAGCATTTCTGCAAATCAGTTGTTTCCCCTGTTCAACATGGATTCGTAAAGAATCGGTCAACTACGACCAATCTGCTTGAATTTACTTCCTTGGTAAATGATGCCTTTCTTTCGAAAATGCAAACTGATGTCATTTATACTGACTTCAGTAAGGCGTTTGACTCTGTGCACCATGACATTTAACTTTTTAAACTTGACCGAATAGGTTTCCCTCCGTCTCTTTTGCTTTGGATAAATTCTTATTTAAAAGGTAGGACCCAAAGAGTAATGCTGAGGCAGACTACCTCTAAACAGGTTCACGTTACTTCTGGTGTTCCTCAAGGTAGTCATCTTGGACCTTTACTCTTTACTCTTTTTATAAATGATCTCCCCTCTGTTATATCACATGCCCGTGTACTCATGTATGCGGATGATGTGAAACTTATTCTATCATACACTAATCCCCTACATCATTCTCGTCTACAAGACGATTTGAACGCTATGCAACTTTGGTGTTCGGCCAATCAATTGCATCTGAATTGTTCAAAGTGTATGTTTATGACATTTTATCGTACTACACCTTATCTTGTCAGTTATACAATCGACAATACCCCTTTGCAACGTATACTCTAGGCGTTCTTTTTGATTCTAAACTCTGTTTCAATCTTCACATAGATACCATCGTTAATGAGGCAAAAGGTGTACTTGGATTCATTAAACGATGGTCTAAAGAGTTTAACGATCCTTTTATAACGAAACTTCTGTACATCTCTCTTGTTCGCCCTATCATTTAATACTGCTCTTGCATCTGGTCTCCGCAGTATAACAATAGCCAGGATCGTATTGAATCTGTTCAGAAGCAATTTCTGCTTTTTGCCTTACGAGGTTTAAATTGGGACCCTAATCTTCGGTTGCCATCCTACTCCAGCAGGCTGCTTCTTCTTAACCTTCCGTCATTAACCAACCGTAGGACAATTCTTGGTGTTGTCCTTCTACATAAGTTGATTATTGGCGATATAGATTCTCCTTTTCTGCTAGGGCGTCTTCAATTCTCTGTTCCGTCTAGACCAACCAGAAATTACCGCCCCTTATTCCTGTCTACGTGCACAACAGACTACGCTATGCACAATCCTTTTCGCGTGCTATGTAAAAATTATAATAGTTTGCATCACGTTTTCTCTATAGAACTTTCTCTACCCCTAATAAAATCGTTGCTTTCAGGATACCTTCGGGAAGTCACTGACCATTCCCAGCTATGAGGAGGGGCATAGCTTGCCGGACAGGCAGTAAATTTTCCCCCACCGGGTCGGTGATTTCCCATTACTTTCTCTCTGTCCTATCTACTTAACACTCTATACATCTAGCTTAAATTTCTTTACTTTATTAACAATCTTCTTACTTTCCTTTTCTTATTTATTGTATTTTATTAATTAATATAGCAAACTAAGATTATCTTTAATTTTACTTAAGAACACTTTTTCCTACTTACTCCCTTCTGCTTAGATGTAGGCTCTAATAGCGTCACTGACAAATTTAGCTGTGAAAAGGGCACAGCTGGCCGGACTAAACTAAAACCCCTCCATCGGTCGGTGATGCTATTTAGAGAACTGTGTTATCTAACTAGGCTTTTAGCATATAATTCCATTATGTATTGTATGTATAATGAGGAAGACACTCGTTTTGTCGACCATTAATAAATAAATAAATAAATAAATAAATTTACCTCGGTTTTCGGCCTTTGCATCGAACTCTGGTAAGAGTGACGAGGGTAATTTTAAAAACTCTACAACTGTCTGAGCCATGTTTACTAATTTTATTTTATTTATTTATTTATTTTATTAAGGGTCGACAAAACGAGTGTCTTCCTCATTATTCAGTAGATTATACATACATAATGAAACTTAAGTGCTAAAAGCCTAATTAGGGAACACAATTTTCTAATAGCATCACCGACCGATGGAGGTGTTTTATTAGCCAGTCCGGCCAGCCGTGCCCCTTTTCACAGCTAATTTTGTCAGTGGCGCCATTAGAGTCTACATCTAAGAAGAAGGGAGTAAGTAGGAAAAAAGTGTTCTTAAATAAAAATAAAAATAATCTTAATTTGCTATATTATTTAAGTAATTACACTAACTAGAGAAAAGAAAGAAAGGAGTTATTAATAGAGTAAAGCAATTTAAACAAGATATAAAGAATGTTAGGTAGATAGGATAGAGAGATAGAAATGGGAAATCACTGACCCGGTGGGGGAAAATTTATAGCCGGTTCGGCAAGCTATGCCTATGCCTTCGTTTTCCTTTGAGTTTGTCAAGAGTGACTTATAAAATCTTACCGGCGTGTTTAATGCCAATGGTAAATAAAGCTGGAGATTGTACTTTTTGTTTAAGTTTATCAGATTATTATCCCTTAGACTTTATTATTGTGGGTTGTAAAACTGGTGCGCTTTTATTTTGGCACTTGTATGATTTATCAAATTTTTCTCTATGCAGCTTTATTTTCTGCACTATCTGGTGCCATTCCATGTGGTACTATCTGTGCAGACGTACTAAAAGGATTGTTGTTGGCCCTAGAATAGGATGTTCGTCAATGATTTTTTTTACCATTACATAGGGTAGGGTTGACAAGACTATTCCTTTTTCTAATTTTGAACAATGTATCAATGGACCCATATGAGTATTGAACATGTCCATGTATTCGTATTCGAAATCATACACTTTTATGAAATCTCTATGGAATCGCAGTACGTTTAGTACGCGAGTTCGAAAGTGTGGCTCATCTCTATACGTAAACCTAATGAGTGCGTCGATATCATCATATTCAAATTTGCATTTATTTTGTTGTAATATATTCGGACCTTATCTAGTCCGTCTGCTCTACTAATATTACGTTTCTTAATTTTCTTTGTATGCATTGCATACACCTTCAATGCTAACGACACAACAGATACGGCAGTAATTATAAAAATAAACAAAATAGTAATTTTCTCTAAATTTATTTATGGTGGACGATTTTAACAGTATTGATTACGTTTGCGGCCGATTTGTCAACCTTTGACTCGTTTGAGCCCATTTTAATTTAAATTTTTAAAAATTGTTGCATATTTTAAATGAACACTATATTTTATATTTGAAAATTGAAAATTGAAAATTTTAAATGAATATTATACTTTCATTATGGTGTATGTAGTAGTTTTTTTTTTAAATAATATTTGATGGTTTAATAATTTTAATATTATTTGTAGTCAAAAGGCTTTTCTTTTTGTGTCTATTTTAAAACCCTACTTTACTGTACTTTACCTTGACGCACACAGCACAGTGGGCGTCATTACAATTTATAAAAAATATTTTAATGTAATCTTTGATAATGCTGCTTCTTCTGCTGCTGCTATTGGTGTGGTGATATTTCTTCCTTCGATTATTTGGCTGCCTTGGAACGGTCAGCGTTGTCGGTGCAGGTAATCGCACAGACCGGGGTGTAAAATGGTCCAGTGGAGTCGTCAGGGCATATTTTCGTCATCATAGGAAGCGGCTTTTCTTCTGTTGGTTTATAAGCTTTTAATAAATTTCTAATTGGGTGAGCAGCAGGTGTATCGGCTTGTACTTTGTGCTTAGGCTCTTCCGCCTCTAAGAAATCTAGCTTATTGGCTAGTTTCTTGGCGTTTTCCCAAGTCGGGGGCTTTGTGTTATTATATAACACTTTAATAAATTCGGCTTTGCGATTCTTTATGCGCAGCCGTAAGACACCCCGATTTCTTGGTACTCATCAAGAGTGATGCGTAAGGACATAATATGCACATAAGCCACATCATACTCACTCAGAAATTTATGCTTGTGTTATTTTCCGCCGCTGTTTTTGTAGTTGTTGTCGTTCTGCTGCGCCTGCCACAGTCGTTTTTATTTAATGCGTTATTTTTCCAAAGTTGCGTGACACTTGTCACGGTCGTCATGTAATATTATTATTACGAATATTTAAAGAAATTCATTTGAGCACGTCTGTGCTGGTTAGGTTGTTTTATAAGGATGGATTTATTCAAAATGAAGGGCATATGCTTAGGCTATGGATACATACATGTTCTTATGCTGTTGTTGGTTAACAGCTACAAAGACAGAGAGACCGGGTGTACTCATACATATGGGCGCTCACTCTCGGAGCTGCAAGATCAGTGGTTATCCGTGTCAACGGTCTCACGCTTCGCGTCTTAGAATGCCATCATATTACTCATGTGTATGTATATATATGTATACGATTATATTTATGCTATGCGCTTGGGTCTTTTATATTTGTTTATAGTTGCAACAAAGTGTTACAAGTTGAATTATGTATGAATACACCAGAATACGTCTAGCTGGTTTGAGTTGCTCGCTCTTGAACTTCTGGCAGATTTCGCAGCACTTCACGTAGTTAGCGGCGTCGCGGAACATACCCGGCCAGCAGTATCTCTGGGCCAATCTCTCACCGGTTTTCCTCACGCCTTGATGTCCGTCCGTGGGCATCGTGGCATTCTTGCAATACCCTCTGACGCTGACCATTCCGGGGAATGTAGTCCTCGTCATCCGTCCGGTGACCCAAATGCCTATATAGTTGCCCATTCTCTTCTATGTAGACCGGTGTTGGCTCTTCGGCGATTCTAGCACGCATACTCGCGACCCATTTGCAGGGTGTCTTGATAGTGCGTCGGCCCCGACATTGAGCTTTCCTCCACGGTTGTGGACGTCGAATTGGAACTGTTGTAGTTCCAGTGCCCATCGCGCGATCCCTCCTGAAGGGCTCTCGATCGAGTTGAGCCACTTAAGTGCCAGGTGATCCGTTATCACGTCGAACCGGTACCCCTCTAGGTAGCAACGCAACTTCCGGATCGACCATACGATTGCTAAGCACTCTTTCTCGGTGGTGGAATAGTTCACCTCAGCTTTCACTAACTTCCGGCTCGCGTATGCGATGACCCGCTCCTGTCCTTCAATTGTCTGCGACAGCAATGCGTCGAGGCCATGCTCACTCGCGTCAGTCTGCAAGACGAATTTGGCGGAAAAGTCCGGACAAGCCAACACAGGGGCAGTCGTCAAGCTATCCTTCAATTGACGCAATGCCTCCTTCCTTCTCCGACTCCAGATAGAGCACTCCGATCGTTCGACTCTGGCAGTCGCTGATCGCCTGATCCCCTGTGTCCGTGTGTCCTAATCCCTCCATTCCCTGGGACATTTTTTCGTCGTGCCGCCTCCATGACCAGTACAGATCTGCCTTTGCAGCTCTACGCGCCGCCTCTTGGGCTCTTAAAGCTCTCGACTGGATCCCGGCCTCGCTTCCTTCTCCTCGTCCTTTCCCGTCAGTTGCCGAGCAGGTGCTCCCCTTTCATGACCTGGGAGGCCTTTCTTCGGTTCCTTCCTTGTCTCTTCTGTCATCGGTTGCCGAGCAGGCACTCCCGCCAATTGGCGCGTGAGGCCTTCTTTCCGCTCTTCCCTTGTTCTAGGCCCTGCAGCCAGTGACGTCACCGCCTCTAAGGCCAGTTCCGCCTTGCCGCAGCGTATTCTAGTGCCCATCTGCCTCCGCTCTTCCCCGAATCGCCCACTTGCGTGCACACGCTTCGCTCATCAAGCTGCGAGTGGTATCGGAGTTAATGGTAGCAGACAACGTTCGCCCGTTAATCTCCACTGCGGCGACGATCCGGCCACCGTCCACCTTTAGTGGGTGTCCTCTTACTGCGTCCCGTGTGTATCGGCGCCGACCCGATCCCGGCCTGGGCGACGCCGTTTCCCGTTTCCCGCCACCGTGCGGCGACAACAATCCTGGCTACTTCTGCCCCCGATGGGAGTAGACTGGAATGGGTTGAGGTGACCCCGTGGGCTGTAATGTCCTTCCCCATTCTGTGTTGCACGTACCCATGGCCACCCGATTCCCTGATTTGCTTCCCAAGTATTCCGCCCTCTGCCTCATAACCGTCTCGTACTCTACGGCTAGCTGGGGTAGCTGAGACAAGGTGGAGAAATCCTGCCGTCATACGTAAAGCCTGTAATCGGAAGCGGCGTTTTCGTAGATCGGGTGCAACTTCTGGGCCAGTTCATAACTGGCATGATGCATCAAGGGTCTCAGCTTTATCAGGTATTCCTCGAACACCTCCCCCACGCGTTGCCTGCGGGCCGAATTTCGTCCTCAAGCCTTTCGAAGTAGCGTGGAGGCAGGAAGAACTCCAGGAAACCTCTCCAAAACACTGACCATGGCACATTCCTAAGACCACTACTCAAGAACCATCGAGCGACCTGTCGCAGAACACCTCGCTCATTTCCCGAGGCAATCGATTAAGGGCAATACCGTACGTGATGGCACGCTCCTCTAGGTCCTCTTGAAACACAGGGGGGTTGGAGCGACCATCATACCGCATACACCACTTCCGTACTTGCTCCAGAACGTTTGCAATCGGCCCCATTTCCGACTGAGGGAGTGGCTTAGTATTGTAGGGAGCACTAACAGGCTCGGCAGGGTTCCGCCCCACCTCTACGTATGTCACGGTTGCTCGGCGATCTTCATTTTCCCGGGAATCGTGAGCCTCTTCCACCCCCATGATGACCAAGCTAGGGATAGGCGTTTTCGGGCGCCCGTACAATTGTGATCCTCTAAGATCAGACTCCGATTTTTTACCCGGTCGTCCGCCCACGTCAGGTGAGGCGCCTCAGGGTAGCGGCTTCAACGTTTTCGGGTGTTGAGCCTCCAGCTCGGCAAGCCGAGCCCAGATCTCAGATGAATGGCCGCCATCCTGGACGTAAATGGATAGCCGCCTACGCAGCTCCTCCACGCTCCGTTCCTTTTCAAGCCCGAACTCCTGAGTGATGGCCACCAGCTCCTCCTTGCGCCTCTGGCGGGTCCAACGCACGCCTACCCCGGGATTTGGCACTCTCACCATTTTGAGTTTTTATCACTCACTCTGAGTACCTGCTCAGATTTTCCTCTTTGTGGACCGTTTTTGGGTTTTTGATCGGTGGACACAATTCTCGTTTCGTAGATTTAATTGTCTTTATTGTTTCTTCGCCGATCTCACAAAACTCAAAAGCCAAGAAAAATCACCTAATATTTTGCAAACTAGGACCATCCTTCACTTTGGTCGTAGGGTTTGCCTTATTATTTTCCCTTATTATTTTTATTGTTGTTATTTATTATTATTATTTTTTTGTCGGTTAATTTACAAAAATAAAAAAACAAAATAATCCACGAATTATTTTCAATAATTATTATTATTATTCATTTCGGTTAAAATTGTTATAATTGTTATTATAAAAATACTCAACCAATTAGTGATAATTATTATTACAGTATAATGTGCTTAGCTGCCTCAAGTACTTTGCACAGACATTAGAGGCAGCTATCCTAAAAAGGCAGTTAACTTAATTTTTTTTTCCTAAAAATGAATCGATTTCATAGTAAACTCTATATTTTTTAAGTTGCACTGAATTCTTTTTAACAGTACTAAGTTAAATATATTAATTTGATAGTTTTTATAAACTTTATCTATTTAAATTACATTTAATTCAATTTCAAGACAGCTTATTGTATACATAAGAAACACAAATCAAAAATCAAATCATCTGATCATAGATGGCGCAGTTAACTTACATGGTATTCATAGAAGTTGGCAAACAATAACTGCCGATAGGAGCCGTATAAGTGCAAAAGGCTGTTAAGTTAGATGCGCTTAACGTAATTAATTTCATAAAAAAATAGATCTTATTGTAGCGAAAAGAAATTTTCAGGCATCTAACTTACTGATGCAGCTACGTATCAAGGCAGCTAGCAAATTATACTATATTATTATAAAAATTGTGTTTCTTAATTATTTTATGATCAGTTTCAATCTCCACGTCAAAAAGCGCAAACGTGTAAAATAATTGCCCAGAAGACGGTTTGCCGATGTGCAACCGATATATATTGGAAGCAAAAATTAAATAAAATTGTTTTAATGTTTTAATTTTTTTACAAACCCGAACCTCGAGCCAGCCAACAAATATTCTAAAATATGGAAAGGTCGCCAAAACCATCACTATTTATTATTTTATTTTATTTTTATTTTTTCCCGAGTGGTCGCTCCACCAAAAAAAATAACTCAGTTTATGTTCTTTCAACTTTAACTTCTCGACCCTTTAACTTGCCTTGCACTTGGTTGTTCTTAGAGTTCACTCCGTTTTATTTAGTTGTAACACACCCGTTGTCATTGCGCGCGCTGACTGTACTGACGAATTCAACTTTTCACCGCGCGCGAGTTGAATTCGTCCCACGATACAGACACTGTCGCGACGACTTAACGGCCCTTCGACGCCGACATCGGCTGCAGCTCGCTTTTGTGCACAAGGGTGCAAGCGTGGTCTCGCTGTTGCCCGTGTGGCGCGCGCGCGACCGACGTTAAATTTTGTTCTGCTATCCACTTGGTATGCTCGATTCTGCACACATTTTTGGTCGCCTAGATTTTGCAGGTGTTCATTTTCTATCTCTCACTCGACTACTTGATGCCCTATTTTTATCATTTGCCCATATGCGAGGTATTATTTTTCCCTTGTCCTTGTCTAGGGTACCCACACTCTAGGGTATGCCCGACTACAAATACCCTGTATACAGAATGTTCCCATCAAACCCTACCTCGCGCTATATCCACAACTCCTACTCTACCGGGCCGTGACCTCGCACCAACTACACTATCGGGCCGTGGGCATGCACCAACTACACTACCCGGCCGTGGTTTCGCACCTACTACACTATCGGGCCGTAGCCTCGCATTAACTGCACTGCCGGGCCGTGGCCATGTACTAACTACGCTATCGGCCCATAGCCGCACTGTCTTGGAGCCGTAGCGCTTCGTTGCACCATTGGCTCTCACTTCCATTTCGTCACACGACTACTCACCCTGATGTTCGTTTCAAAAGTGCCGGCACGCTCGCTAGCGAGCCATGCGCTTGCCTCGGCCTCTCAACTTCGCCGCGACCTTTTGCAACTTCGCCTCGGGGCTTTCGCTCTTCGTCGCCGAATTGAAGTTGCGCTCTCGAAGACGGTGTTGAGCAACCGATCAAGAACGCACGGTCGCTGCGGACGCCGGCGGTTAAATTCAAACTATGAAGGGCTCCTTGCCCTTAACTATGCGCTTCTTCTTATACTATGCACGATGTGAACTATACGCTTAACGGCTCCTTGCTCTTTACTCTAATAATAGAAACTAAATTAATTATAACATTGACGACCCCTTGCCTCTTATAGAAGAAAAGTGCTTATATAAGAAAACTATTCAATCATTCTGCCAATCAATCATTCCCTACCGTGATCTTGGCCGTAGATTCAAATGGGGCTGGGGTGGCTTATCTTGGTAGACGCCTTACAATGCTTTATTTAAGGCTTTAATATTTATGTGTGCTGGGGCAATTATACATTCTCAAAATATTCGTTAAATAGGGGGGCTAAGAATTCATGTTCCTTTCACTTCAGCTTTTTTTAATGTTTCAAATTTAGCTTTATGTGGGATGCCAATCTTAGCATTATGTTATTCAAAGGATATAATTTTAAAAATTGTAATAATTAGATATATTAAATTATTTTATCTTTTTATATTTTTTTTTCAATGGGTTTAACTTTATGTGTTTCATTTCAGTTAGTTTATTACTCAAAATCAGGGGATTTAAATTGTAGAAGCTCTTTCGATGCACTACACTTTAGGTTAGGAATGAGGTTATGTTGAGCGACGTAATGAAGCCTCGTCTCTCGATGCTCTACACTTTAAGTTGGGAAAGAGGTTATGTTGAGCGATGTAATGCAGCCTCGTCTCTCGATACACCACACTTTAAGTTAGGAAAGGAGGGTTACGTTGAGTACCGGCTAGCCACGGTACCCGAGATAAGTGTTAATAAAAGATAACAAGGATTACCAGACATTCTTTATAAGTATCACTTTCTTCACATAACCTACGTTATAATCGTTAAGCAATACACTACTCTATTTCCCTACGAGAAAACCTTGCCGCACTATCTGGAGCCCTAGCGCTCCGCTACCCTCTTAGGGTTATGTTTTACCTTTAACTCTCTGACACACGTCTACGCAAAAGTGCCGGCACGCTCGCTAGCGAGCCGTGCGCTTACCCCGGCAACTCAACTTCGCCGCGAGCTTTCGCAACTTCACCTTGGAGCTTTCTCCGCCGAACTGAAGTTGCGCTCTCGAAGGCTAGAGTGTGACTACATGGCTCCTCTCTTATTCCAATAAATGTTTAACAATGCTTATCTCAGTAACGGGTCTTTGCCTTCTTTACTATTAATATTTATAATACTTACAAAACAATAAAACTATAGATCTAACGGCTCCTTGCCTTTCTTACTACTAATACTTATAATACATAAAAACTAACAAAACAATAAAACTATAATTTAACGGCTTCTTGTCATGACTCCATATAGCTCGCGGTCTATGGGCCTAACGGCTCCTTGCCGTGAATCAGGACTGTGGGGTTGCTGCTCTGGGTAGCCGGGAGGCCTTCCTTCTTCGTTTCTTTTCCATTCTGTTGCCAGGCCTTGCGACTGGTGCTGTCACCGTCTCTAAGACCAGTTCTGCCTTGCCGCAGTGCATCGTTGTACACCCAAAAAATCCATTCCCAGGATGACGTGGTCTAACATGGAGGGCATGATGGCATCATCGACATGCTGATCACCTTCCTCGTCTGCCAAACGTATTCACGTCTGCACGTCCTCCGCTCTTCCCCAAATCGCCCACAGTTCTCACTCATAAAGATGACGATTTGGTCCCCATCCACCTTCAGCGAGTGTCCTATTGTCTGGTCCCGCGTGTGTCGGCGCCGGCCCTATCCTGGCCTGGGCCGGTTCGCACATACCCAACAGAACAAGACGGGTGCATGGACATTCCCAGGCAAAGTGCCCTTCCTGCGCGCACCTGTGACATGCTCGTCGTGGATCATACCCGATTCCGGCCTCTTGGCTCATCATTTGGCGGGGCGGAGACTCTTCCATCCATAATAGTCCCTGGGAATAGTGTAGTGTGCACATATCGAGGGCTTACTGTACTCAGCAATATATGCAGTATGTACTTCATATATACTTATGAACATAAATGCTAAAGAGGCAAAGACATTTATTCTTTGTTGCATAAACATATGTCATGTTCAAGTGCAGTCCAAGTGCCCGAAATGTGATCGACACAGAATGCCTTGACTACAAACAAGCCGCGTCAGCATTAGTCCCATGCATTGACCGCTTACATACGTGCACAATACGCTCTGTCCCACCAGCGACGTTTCCGCCGCTTATACATAATATATTTATACTCGTTTTATACGTAATATATAAAACGACTTATATACAAAAGGCAGCGCTGCCCCTGAGGACTGCTCAGCCTTAGGTTTAGTAATAATGAAAACCAAATGTAAAGAACAGAAGAATAAAGTCGTGAGTAGCGATAACAACTGATGCTCTCACTTAACACTACAAAATCAAGTGTTCTATTTAATGATGACCCTATTAAAAAACTAAGTTAACAAAGTTAACTACATGGCGACCGTGACTTATGTCACTGGAGGACAACAAACCGGAATCAACGAATAACAACGGCAAGCAACAGGAACAACGGGAACAGGAGGAACAACAACGAAACAATTAATAAACGCAGTGAGTAGAGTGATATGTGTGCGAAGCGCAGCGGCATAGTAAAACGGTTAAGAGCAAGAAAAGCTCAACTGTTAAAATTATTAAATACCGGTACTGATTTACCCTGGAGCAAATCAGTAGAAGTACATGCCGAAGTGGAACATATAAAAGAATTATTGTCCACTCACAAAAACAAAAAATCAACCTCGCACACATACACCTACTCTGCAATAAAAAACATTGCACAACAAAATACTAAATCCTCTCCACCCCAACAAAAAGAAATTACGAAGCCAATAAAAACCTGTCCCGCCGACTGCGAGAGGACCACTATACGCACCGCACTGTCAGTACACTTGTGCAGCCAGCACCGGTGCCCCTCCAGAAATATAAGCAGCTTGTGCAGCAAGCACCGGCGCCCCTCCAACAACATAAGCAGCCTGTGCAGCCAGCACCGGCCCCCCTCCAACAACTGGATCCGACAGCGCTTCCAAGAGCGCATACATTTCTTCATTCCAATGCACTGCTTGTATATTTTTTTTCATTGCACTACGATGCATATTTTTTTATTAATTCTTAAAAATTAATTGTAAAACTGAGCGATATAAAAGTTGCCCGATTAGAGTGTGGCCTGAAAACCATACAAAAACCTAGGCAGGAAACAATGTAAAAAAAAAAATAGAATATATATAAATAAAATGAAGTAAATGAATGATAACAGAATTAGTAAACGTGTTGAAAATCTTGAGTTTATAGAAAATATTAAATATATAATATATGTATCACCCGCAATAATGGGTCTATTAGATGTAAAAGCAGTAGACTCCACTGCCAATGTAATTAATAAAGTAGCAGTAGAAAATCAAGATTTAACTATGATAACAACATTACTGATCATAATAGTAATAATAATGATCCTAAATCTATTGATCAAAATTTATAAAGTACACAATAAGTGTCTGAAGAAAAAGTATTTGAGTAAAGCAAATGATCTGGATACGATCTAAAAAGAAAAAAATTTTAAAATTATTGTATCATTACAGTAATGCTAACTATCATGTACACATATTTCAATACTAAAGAACAAAAGTAAAAGTAACTACATACAAAATCAAGAAAGCCTTTGATAGATCCAATAAATGTCTCTCACAAAATAGAAATATTCTCCCAGAAACCTTAAATAGACACGCAAAGATATTAGTAGACTGCTTTAATGAAGCAAGAATATTAATACATAAAAACAGAGAAAAGCTAAATCAATCACACTGGTCAATAGTATTTAAATTATTGATAAAATTCAGGTCAAATTTATTATCAGTCCAAAGGAGGTACAATCTAGATATATCGATACCGACAATCTTGAACACCCCATTGACAGTGGGAACTAGTGAAGAACCAAATCCAATAGATCAGGAAGACATAGATTCAACAGAAGAAGACGAATCAGAAAGTATTACTGACCCAGAAGTTGAAGAAAAAGATCTACAAGACTTAACTATACCTGCGGTTATAAATTTACCCGAAATAGACGAAGATAATTCCTTATCAGAATCCGACACGAACTCCAGCTTTGTCGAACAAAAACCAGCAATCATGACGCAAACTAATATTGAATTTATAAACACAGCATCGAGGATTATACCGGATTTGAGCGGTAAAGCTGAAAACCTGCGTAGTTTCATAGATGCATTGGAAATTATAAAAACAATACAGGACGCGCATGAAAACTTAGCAGTATCTTTAATAAAAACAAAACTAAATGGACCAGCCAGGAATATAATCAGCAATAAGAGTACAATTGATCAGATCATAAATAAACTTAAAACAAATGTAAAGGGTGAGTCAATCGACAATATATCTGCACGATTATTGAATCTTTCCCAGAAAAACAAAACACCCAACGTGTATACCCAAGAGATAGAAAAGTTAGCTAAGTCTCTAGAAGGAGCATATATTGAAAAAGAATATACACTAGAACAAGCTAAATCATTAAGTACCAAACAAGCTGTATCAGCAATGAAAAAAAATTGCCTAAGCAAAGAAATTAAAGCTGTTATGCGTTCTCGTCAATTCAACACTATGGACGAAGCAACAGCTACATTTATTGAAACAGCCAATGATATAGCAGAAGAAACTAATACTATTATGTATTACCAAAATTACCCACAGCGCGGTGGAAATCGTGGTCGTGGTAATTATAAAGGCCGTAACTATAACAGAGGCACAACAACAACAGCTCTAGAGGTGGCTCGAACAGAGGCGGCTCAAATAGAGGTAACAATAGAAGTAATAATCAAGTACGAGTAACACAAAGTAGCTCGGAAAACGACCAAGCCCCCTTGAGCAACAGAACATAAAAGTTTTTAATATAAATCTAAATCTCAGCAGCATAATTAAAATACAGAATCAAAAAAATAATCAACCATTAACATTACTAATAGATACTGGAGCTAACATATCAATTCTAAAAGATAATAGCATATGTTCTGAAATTAATCAAACTTTCAAAACAAATATAACAGGAATTGGTCAGGGAACAATTCAATCAATTGGACTAGCAACAATTGATTTACTCTTCGATTATTTCGTAATCAGTCATGACTTCCAAATAGTTAATAATGAATTCCCCGTACCGTGTGACGGAATCTTGGGACTTGACTTCATTCGAAAATTCGATTGCATATTAGATTATCACAACGATGAATTAATACTAAAACCACAATCACTTAAATACCAAATACATGTGCCACTCTTACACAATGTTATTGACAATTCAATATTATTGCCAGCAAGGTCGGAAGTAGTGAGAAAAATCACACTTCAGACAAATGAAAATGCAGTTTTCGTACCAAATCAGGAAATTCATCCTGGGGTATTTATAGCTAACAGCATCGTAAAAAGCAATAGTGCAATAGTTCGTATTTTGAATACAACAAATAATAATATAAATATCGAAAATCCTAACATTGAATTTGAATCAATAGAAAATTACGAAATTAAATCGTTCAATAAAAACCAAACCAATAGAACTAATGAAGTCTTAAACAAATTAAAATTCCCAGACCCTGTGAAAACAGAACTTACCGAATTATGCACCAAATACAGTGACATATTTGGTTTAGAATCGGAAGCAATTTCGAGTAACAACTTTTACAAACAAAAATTAAGATTAGCAGACAAAACTCCGGTATACATTAAAAACTATAGAAATGCGGAAACAGAAAAACCAGAAATAAATAGACAAGTATAAAAATTGATTTAAGATGGTATAGTCGAACCGTCTATATCAGAATATAATAGCCCACTTCTCTTAGTTCCTAAGAAATCACTCCCAAATTCAAAAGAAAAAAATGGCGTCTAGTAGTGGATTATAGGCAAGTAAATTAAAAACTTCTAGCAGATAAATATCCATTACCTAGAATAGAAGATATCCTAAATCAATTGGGAAGAGCGAAATATTTCTCGTGTCTAGACCTAATGTCTGGCTTCCATCAAATTGAACTAGAAGAAAAATCTAGAAATATAACATCTTTTTCCACGAGCACTGGCTCATATCGCTTCACGCGATTACCATACGGCCTTAAAGTAGCCCCAAATTCATTTATGAGAATGATGCAACTTGCTTTTTCTGGTCTAGAACCATCGCAAGCATTCCTTTATATGGATGATTTAGTTGTAATTGGTTGTTCTGAAAAGCACATGCTCAAAAATCTAACAAGCATATTCGAGCTTTATAGAAAACACAACCTTAAACTAAATCCAAATGTTCATTCTTTATGCACGAGGTAACATACCTTGGCCATAAATGTACGGACCATGGCATCCTTCCGGATGATAAAAAATATGATGTAATTAAAAATTATCCAACTCCAACAGATCCGGATAGTGCACGACGTTTCGTCGCTTTTTGTAATTACTATAGAAGATTCATTAATAATTTTGCACAATACTCACGTCACTTGACAAGACTGTGCAAGAAAAATGTCCAATTCAAATGGACTCAAGAATGTGAAGAATCATTCCAATATCTTAAAAACGCATTAATGAAGCCAACATTATTGCAATACCCTGATTTTAGCAAAGAATTTTGCATAACCACAGATGCAAGTAAACATGCATGTGGTGCAGTACTTACACAAGACTGCAACGGTGCGCAACTACCAATTGCATATGCATCGAGAGCTTTCACGCAGGGAGAAAGTAATAAATCGACTACAGAACAGGAATTAGCATCTATACACTGGGCAATAAAACACTTCAGACAATATATCTATGGAACGCATTTCTTAGTAAAAACAGATCATAGACCACTAGTATTCTTATTTTCTATGAAGAATCCTACTTCAAAGCTGACTAGAATGAGACTAGATTTAGAAGAGTATCAATTTACAGTTGAATACCTCAAGGGGAAGAATAATCATGTTGCGTATGCATTATCTCGCATAAACGTAGAAGACTTAATACAAATGAACAGAAACATATTGATAGTCCAAACAAGATCATCAAAAAGACAGGAAAACATCTGCGCAGATGAAAAAATTAAAATGCACGATTAAATATACGAGCCCAATGTTTACGAAGTCGTTAGCAATAGCGACGTAAAGAAATTTGTAAAATAAAAATGAATAATTTCAAATGTTTACTCAAACGAGGCAAACAAATTATTTCACAATTTTCAGTTAAAGATTTATATTATAATGAAAAATTCGACTTAGGTCAATTTTTTCAAAGGCTTATTGCAGAAGCCGGAATACACAAAATCATTAACATACAGATGTCACCAAGTGAACAAATTTTTTAGTTTGTCACTATAAATGAATTTAAAAATAAAGGCAATAAACATTTATTAAATATAAAAATAGCGCTATTACAAAAAGTGACACAAGTAGACAAAAATGACGAAAGTCAAATTAATGCAATCCTGTTAAGATATCATAACGACCCAATAGAAGGAGGCCATACAGGGATTACGCGTACCCTATCAAAAATAAAGAAACGTTACTATTGGCCCAAAATGATACAAACCATAAAAAACTATGTAAAAACGTGTGTAGACGGCCAAAGAGCTAAAACTACAACACATACAAAGTCCCCAATGATAATAACAAACACCCCAAACACAGCTTTTGACACTGTTTTAATTGATACCATCGGCCCATTACCTCGAACCGAGAATGGCAATGAGTATGCAATAACTATAATATGCGACCTTACAAAATATCTAGTTTCAATACCAGTAACAGATAAAAGCGCAAAAACAGTAGCCAAAGCAATATTTGAATCATTTATACTAAAGTACGGTCCTATGAAGACGTTCATAACAGACATGGGTACTGAGTATAAAAATTCACTTATTAATGACTTGTGCAAATATATGAAGATAAGTAATATATTATCAACAGCACATCATCACCAGACTTTAGGAACGGTAGAAAGAAGTCATCGAACATTCATCGAAAACATTCGTTCATACATCTCTATAGACAAAAATGATTGGGATGAATGGTTGAATTACTTCACATATTGTTTTAACACTACCCCATCAACAGTACATGACTACTGTCCTTATGAACTTGTTTACGGTAAACTACCAAGACAATTTACAGAATTTAACACTTTTTCACAAATAGATCCTATATACAATTTAGACGATTATGCAAAAGAGTTTAAATTTAAATTACAAATAGCATATAAAAGAGCAATTTCTATGATTGAAATAGAAAAACAAAAACGTAAAATAGAATATGATAAAAAAGTTAATGACTTAAAGTTAGAAATAGGAAACTTAGTACTACTTAAGAATGAGGTCATAAGCTAGATAATCAATATTTAGGGCCCTACAAAATAATAAAAATAGAAGATAAAAACAATATTGTAATCAATATTGGATAAAGAAACCTCAGAAAGTCAATAAGAATAGGCTAATGTTATTCAAAAATTAATTTTAAAGACAGAAAAAAAAAAAATATTTTTTTTTACGTATAAAAACAAAAATAAAATTTTACTGTTTTTCTATTTTATTGAAATACATGTACTTTCTAAGAACAAAAATAAAACATATATTAATATACATGAATTAAAACATCATATACATAAATTAAAAATAATTTCATATAATTACGTTATTTTTCAAAAGGAGGGAGTTGTAGTGTGCACATATCGAGAGCTTACTATACTCAGCAATATATCCAGTATGTATTTCATATATACTTATAAACATAAATGCTAAAAGGCAAAGACATTTATTCTTTTGTTGCATAAACATATGTCATGTTCAAGTGCAGTCCAAGTGCCCGAAATATGATCGACACAGAATGCCTTGACTACAAACAAGCCGCGTCAGCATTAGTCCCATGCATTGACCGCTTACATACGTGCACAATACGCTCTGTCCCACCAGCGACGTTTCCGCCGCTTATACATAATATATTTATACTCGTTTTATACGTAATATATAAAACGACTTATATACAAAAGGCAGCGCTGCCCCTGAGGACTGCTCAGCCTTAGGTTTAGTAATAATGAAAACCAAATGTAAAGAACAGAAGAATAAAGTCGTGAGTAGCGATAACAACTGTTGCTCTCACTTAACACTACAAAATCAAGTGTTCTATTTAATGATGACCCTTTTAAAAAACTAAGTTAACAAAGTTAACTACAATAGACCGGAATGGGTTGAAGTGCGCCCCGTAGGCTGTACCGACTTGGCCATTCTGCGTTAGCCGAACTCATGGCCACTTGACTTCCTGGCTTGCTTCCCAAAAGTTCTTCCCTCTTATGTGGAGCCATCTGCTTCAGCTGAGACAAGGTGGAGAAGGATGTGCAACTCGCCGGCTCAAATCTGGCATGATGCATCAAAGCCCTCAGCTGAATTATGTATTCCTTGAACTCCTCCCCAACGCGCTGCCGGCGGGACCGAATTTCGTCCTCAAGCCTTTCGAATTAGCGTGTAGGCAGAAAGAACTCCAAGAAACCCCTCCTAAATACTGACCATGGCACACCCCTCAGCCCACTACTCAAAAACCAACGAGCGGCCCTGTTGCAGAATACCTCACTCATTGCCCGAGGTAAACGATCGAGGGCTCCTCTAGGTCCTCTAGGAACCCAAGAGGGTCAGATCGGCCATCATACCTCATACTCCACTTTCAGACTTGTTCCGGAAAGTTTGCGAGAGGCTTGGCCTCCGACTGAGGATATGGCCTGGTAGCATAATGAACATTACTCGGTTCCAAAAAGTTTCGTCCTATCTCTGCGTCGATCGGTGTTGTTCGGCGGGCTCCATCTCCTCTGACGACATAAGCCTCCCCTACACCCGAGACGGCTAGGCTAGGGGTCTGTTTCTGCGGACGTTCGTACAGTTGTGAGCTCCTTAAGTCGGGCTCTGACTTCGGATAAATGACGGCCATCCTGTACGAAAGTTGATAGCCGTTTGCGTAACTCCTCCACTCACCCGCCCTTTTCCAGCTCGAACTCATGGGCGTTCGCCACCAGTTATTCCTTGCGTCGCTGGCGGATCTAGCGCACGCCTACACCCCGATTTTGGCAGTCACCTGCCTCCATTTTAAGTATTTCTTAATTGCGTCTTTTTATTTATTTTTAAATATTTTATTAAGGGTCGACAAAACGAGTGTCTTTCTCATTATTCAGTAGATTATACATACATAATGAAAATTAAATGCTAAAAGCCTAATTAGAGAACACAATTTTCTAATAGCATCACCGACCGATGGAAGTGTTTTATTAGCCAGTCCGACCAGCTGTGCCCCTTTTCACAGCTAATTTTATCAGTGGCGCTATTAGAGTCTACATCTAAGAAGAAGGGAGTAAGTAGGAAAAAAGTGTTCTTAAGTAAAACTAAAAATAATCTTAATTTGCTATATTATTTAAGAAAATACAATAAATAGGGAAAAATAAAGAAAGGAGTTATAAATAGAGTAAGGGAATTTAAACAAGATATAAAGAATGTTAGGTAGATAGGATAGAGAGATAGAAATGGGAAATCACCGATCCGGTGGGGGAAAATTTATAGCCGGTCCGGCAAGCTATGCCCCTGCTCATAGCTGGGAATGGTCAGTGACTTCCCGTAGGTATCCTAAAAGCAACCTTTTTATTAGGGGTAAAGAAAGTTCGGTAGAGAAAACGTGATGTAAACTATTATAATTTTTACATAGCACGCGAAAAGGATTGTGCATAGCGTAGTCTGTTATGCAAGTAGATAGGAATAAGGGGAGATAATTTCTGGTTATTCTGGACGGGACAGAGAATTGAAGACGCCCTAATAGAACAGGAGAATCTATATCGCCAACAATCAACTTATGTAGGAAGACAACAACGAGAATTATCGTACGGTTGGTTAACGACGGAAGATTAAGAAGAAGCAGCCTGCTGGAGTAAGATGGCAGCCGAAGAATAGGGTCCCAATTTAAACCTCGTAAGGCAAAATTTGCAAATTTGAAGTAATTATCTTTCAAATAATTTAGGAATAGCGGACAGTTTTGCAATACCCCTCTAATTTTGTATATCAGACTTTCCATCTTTTTTGTGGAGAGGAATGATATAAGATTCTTTCCAAAGAGATGGGAAGACTGAAGATTCAAGGGATAGATTAAAAAGCTTTAGCACTGGATAAGCAAGGGAAGAACTACACTCCTTGAGTAGACAACTAGGAATATTGTCAGGCCCAGAAGAGTAAGAAGATTTTAAAGAATTTATAGCTAAGAGGAAAGAGGAATGGGAAATAATAGGAGGAGGTATAGAACTAGAGGAAGTAATAGTGTAAGGGTGAGAGTTATTATTAGGACAGACTGAAGAGTAAGTTGATTGGAAAAAATTACCAAAGAGGTTAGCAGAATTAGAGTCATTGCTAGCTTTATCCATCCTGAGAGAAAAAGAAGATGGCAAACATGAATATTTCCGCTTCAAGTTTACAAAATTGTAAAACTGTTTCGGATTTTGTGCAAATTGCCTTTTGCAACGAGTTAGATAATTCTCATAGCATTGAGAATTCAGAAGAAAGAAGTTCGACTTGGCTATGGAATACTTAGCCAAGTCTGTACACGAAACAGACTTATTAAACTTTTTAAATATTTAGATTTTAGATATTTCAGATTTGATAATCTGGGAATAAGCCAGGGTGGCTTTGAAGAAGTAGTCGAAGGTATTGACTTGAGAATACACATATCTAAGAGGGAGTTTAAGGTATTATAAAAATAATTAATAGCAGTATTCATATCAACCGAGTCATATAAGAAAGACCAATCGGTTGCATAAATAAGCTGATATAGCAATGAATAATTTCCTTTGTGAAAGCAACGGCGGGGCTTATTGGCTGATGAGCACGAAATGAGAGGTTTACAATTGCACATTGCAACCTCTAAAGTAGGATGATATACATCCTCAGGAAGAGATAAAGGAGGCGACCTAGACACATTAGAAATAAGGTAGTCGTTTACAAATACAAGGTCAAGTGTTCTATTCAAATGATTAGAAATTGAATTGATTTAAAACAACGAAAGATCAAGCATTCAATCTATAAAGTCATGCTGTGCTGAGGGCACTAGATAATTTTCGGCAGTAAATAATGACCAAGAGATGTTCGGCAAATTAAAATCACCCAACACAATAAATAGGTCATTATCACGCATGTGTGAAGGAACTTCTTTAATACAAGAAATATGTTTCATATAAACTTGAATATCAGAAGATGGAGGAACATAAGAGCATGTAATATAGATATTCCGTGTAGGAAGACACCTTGACTGACACAATTTCAGCGTCAGTAGGCGTACTAAAACAGAAAAGTTCAGACTGGAGTGTGGTTTTAACGGCAATTAATACCCCACCAATTCGAGTCGGCCGATCATTTCTATGCACAATAAAATTATTCGAAAATACCTCAAAATCAGATATGGTTGAATTTAACCATGTTTCTGAAAATGCGATTATATTCCAGGCCGCAAGTGCTGGCCAGGAAAAGATTTTGAAGCTTTGAAATAAGACCTCTGACATTCTGATAATGAATAGAGACTTGGTCAGAAGGCGAACTTAGTTTTTTGGGGCAGAAATGGTACCTTGTATTGAAGGCAAAAACTTGCCTAAGAGGGGCAACCACAGTTAAGGTAGGAGCTGATGGGGCAACAGGTAATTCAGGATTTGGTGGGTCCTTGATTGATTTAAACAATCTGGGCAAGATTGCGCGCAGGTCTACCTTTGCGGCCAGGAGCTGACGGGGCTGAGGCAGTTTGGCAAACTGGGACAGGTTCAGGTACGGGAACTAATGGGACTATTACTGGGGATAAAACGGGGGTAGTATTTGGGCAGTCGCTTGGAGAAGGCGATAAGGACAACATTGGAGATAAATCCAAGTTGCTAGGCAGGGACAAAAGAGGCGTAGATGTCTGAACAGACGGAGAGGGCAACTGCAAAAATTGAGGCTCCAACCGGCGATTGGTTGGAGACTCGAATTTGTATTTGCCAAGCAACTCAAAACTCGAGTCAAAATTACTGGAGAGCTGCTTAGCCACGTTGTTCAATTTTAAGAATTGATTTCTCACAGAATTAAACATTCTAGAGAAATCAATTCGCTTGCCCTTCTTGGCAATTGCCGCGGTCTGGTCGCAACCACGCTCAGTGAGACCTGCACATTTAACATGCATCATATTCTCACACAGCCAGCAATTAACAAACTGCGGCAGTGCAGAATCATCAGCCTGCTAGAACGTGCAAGGTTTCTTACAGCACGACATAATAAGTACCAGCGTTAAAAGGTAAGCAGCAGATTGCAAGAGCGCAGAGAAGTAGAGCAAGTAAACGCTCGAAAAATAACTATTCGTACACAAACAAATTGTTTGGAGCGAAAAGCAACAGCAAAAATTTGAGAGAGCGCGATGCACAAGCTGAAATATGCAGTAGCGAACACACGCACAAACAAGTGTATGCACAGGTGAGCACCAAAGCAAAAGAATCAAAACAGGCAATAACAACAATACGGAACTGACGCCGAGTTCAATAATTGCAATTATTAACAGACTTACGCTGCAACAACAGAACAAAACTTTGCACAATTAAAAAGCTTTTTAACTAAATCACAAAAAAGGCCAAATTTATAAATAAAAAGCAGGATTAAAGCGCAAAAATATATAAAAATCTTGGAGCACAAGTAAAACACGTCAATCCCTCTCAACTGAGAACTCTCTCTGCCCTTCTCTGTAGACAGCGTCGCCTCCTCTTGTCTTTTCTGCTCCAGTGGTTCCGTTGATCTCTTTATTTATTTTATTTTAATCATTTTGACTTTGTTATTACCACTCCACAAAAAAAATAAAAGAAAACTTAAACAACACCGCTGTTCACAGTTGCTCTTTAATTGTTTTCACTTTTACTTTACTTTACACTTGTTTATTTTTCTTTTAGCCACTCCACAAAAAAAAAAAAAAAAAAAAAACTTGATGTTCTTTTAAATTTTAGCCGTCCTTCATTTTACTCGTATTTGTCTGTTCTTATTGTTCACTTCCTCGTCTTCTCTTTTAGGTTAGGAAAGGGGTTATGTTGATCGACGTAATGAAGCCTCGTTTCTCGATACACTACGGTTTAGGTTAGGACAAGACATTCTTTCTAAGCATTACTTTATTCACATTTCTTTCCTTGTAACTATTATGCACTTCCCTACTCTGTAACACTACGAGAAGCCCTTGCCGTACTGTCTGGAGCCCTAGCGCTCTGCTACCCTCTCGAAGACGGTGGCCGGCGGTTAAATTCAAACTTACATTTAACTGGGCTCCTTGCCCTTAACTAGCTTCAATACATCGGCACCTTGCCCTAATTATTCTTATTACTAGTACAATGCCTATATATTAAACAGTGCTTATACCCTATAACTATAATTATGAACTGTGGGGTCGCTAACTTAGTGGCCGCCTCACAATATTATAATTACTGAAGCAATGACAAGAATTAAAAAAATTATCAACACTATTAACTTATGACTGGAAGTCATATATACTTTTATACTATCATAATATAATACATTTATTAACCTATTAAAATAATCAAACTACATAAACAAAATGTCAATATCAAGCTGCTTCTTCAAATTCAAAATGATGATTTTTAGCCATATAAAAAGCTTGGTCCATAGACTGAATCAGCGATTGTAAATGGGGCTTCAATATATTCCTAAGCTTGAAGTATTGTAAAGTAAACTCCTAAAAGGACAGTAAAAAATAATCCTTGAGTAGATTGTTAATGATTACCTTTTATCTTTGATGGGCTCATGTAACAGTCACTCCTGATGTTAATAGAATTGCAGTATTTAATAAAGGAATGATGCTCCTAATTTAAATACGAACGATAAGCTTCTATAAAAAGAACGCTCAAAGGAATCTTCGGAAAAATACAAGTTTTGATAAAATAAATAAAATTATACCTCTTCGTAAACAAATTGTTACAGGGTAAGTATGAAAACCTTGGTCCTTCTCGAAAAACATAACGTTATCATTGATAAACATTTAAAATTGTAATATTTGCTAAAAAAAATAATGACGTAGCAGTTTTTGTTTATAAATGATTGTTGACAATATTTGAGCGTGGTTGCAGAAGGCATTCTGCTCATATAATTTTCGCTGCTTTTAGCATTATTAAAATTCGGCTGCAGCAGGAATGCTATTGTTATAATTATTCAATTTGTAAACATATAGTGGACTATACCATGCAATGCAGCTTATGAATAACAGTGATTCAAAATTCTGTTGTTATGAATATGTTACTATATATATTAATAAATATAAATAATTAGTTAGTTTCTCTAGAGTATAATGTTCTTAAAACGGCAAATAAATAAGATTGAATTATATCTATAGTTGATTCAAAGGTAATTAATATATTTCCTGTATTTCCTATTAAAGTTAATAATAATTGACCTGCAATTATATTATCACTTAATCTTAATATGCGGTTAATTTATCCATTAATTAAATATGATGGGCCTAAAAAATATTAAATTCTTTGTGCAGAAGTGATATAATTGTATTTCAAAATCCGTTGTAACGGGAAGATATTAATCAATAAATAGAAGGAATTATTAAAAGATGAAAAAATGTACTTGTTTAATTTATTGATAAAGCAAAAATTGCTGATGATAGAATTTAAATTTATATTTTTTAATTCATTTGATTTAGGTGAAGAAGGCATATAGGAGTACAAAAAAAGTTAATCAATTATGTGAAGCTATTTTTGGAATTAAAAAATATTAATATATTAATAGTTTTAGTGAACAATTTACATTATTAGAAATTCATTTAATAAAACAATTTGCAGGCTCTCTTTCAATTTTAATTGGTATAAAACTGTGATTGGCTCCACAAATTTCTGAACATTCCAAAAAATAATCCAGAGCGATTGATAAAAAAAATTAGTTTGGTTTAAACGCCCAGAAATGCCCAGGTTTAAAGCAGGAATTGTTCATTAATGGATTACATCGGCATCGGTTTCTAATTTGAGAACTTATATGTAAAACAATTCGGTTGTCTACGTCTAATTAACGGAACCCATCATATGAAATTGCATTTGTGGGGATTAAATATGAATCAAATTCAACATTGTTAAAATCTCAATATTCATAACTTCAGTATCATTGATGACCAATTCTTTTTAAAGTTACTGAGGGTTCATTAATTTAATCTAATAAATATAATAAACGTAAGGATAAATAATAAGATAATGGCTGGCAAAATTGTTTAAGTTATTTCAATAAACTGCCCATGAAGATTAAATCGGTTAATTTAATTATTCAAAAATAACATAAATGTTAAGTTGGCTGGCTCGAGGTCCAGGTTTGTTTTAATAAAACAATGAAACAATTTTATTGATTTATGCTTGCAATATATTTCGATTGCGCATCGGCAAACCATCTTCAACACAAGGTACAAAGAACAATTAACATTAAAATATATTAAATTAAACAATAAATTGACACATTTAACCTACATTATTTTACACGTCTGCGCTTTATGACGTGGAGATCTAAACTGAGTCTGTTTGGCTGTTCAATAGGTGTATGTACAAGTGAGCGCAATTTTCGGTGTCCGTCTTGTAGTTTAGTCGTTTGTTCGTTGGTGTGTTAATTATGTGTAGCATTTCTAATGTGTGTCGTTTGTTGTAGTGTTGTTCTTGTTGTAAGATTGTTGTTGCATCAAAATTTGGTGTGTGGTTGCTTCTCATACAATGGGTCATTAGTGCTGTTTTCTGTATAATATTTTGATGTCTTAATTTGAACTCTGATTTATGTTGGGTAATCCTTGTTTTTAGTTTTGATTTTGTTGTGCCTATGTACACACTATTGCATTTGTTGTTATTTTCCCCAGCACATGGTATTTGGTTAATTACATTACTTTTATCGGCCATAGGAATTTTTGCTTTAATCTTATTAAAGAATTTTAGTAACGTGTTCGTAGGCTTGTGTGCTTCTTTTATTTATTGGTTGTTGTAGCAATCCGAGTTCGTGAGGCGTTCTGATAGTCGTGGGACATATATTAGGGATTTGTATATTTTGTTAGGTTCTGTAGGCTTTTCTGTTCCGATATGTCGTCTTTTTAATAATGTTTTAATTACATTTTTTGGGAAGTCATTTTTCGTTAAGAGTTTTTTAATTTCATGTATACTTTCTTCGTGGTATATTGTGTCCGATATGTTAAGCATTCTTTTCATACAGCTTATTGCTGTATTGATTATCATACTCTTGGGATGGTTTGAATTGAAGTTGAGTATTCGTGCGGAGGCTATGGGTTTCTTATACCACTTAATTTTGAGTGTGTTGTCCAATCTAATTACTGAAGAGTCTTAAAATGGTAGTTTCCCGTTTTTTCCAATTCAATTGTGAATTTGATGTGTCTATGGAAGGAGTTCAATTCTTTCAGAATCTTCTGTGCCTCTGTTTTGTCCGTTATGGCAAACAGGTCATCTACCTATTTGGTCAAAAGTCTCGGTTTTATTGTCAATTTTTCTGTCACGTTGTTTAATAGTTCCTCCATTACTATATCTGCGATTACTGGGGAGGCTGGTGATCCCATTGGCATTCCTTTTAGTTGTGTGTATATATTGTCTTCGTAATTGAAATATCTGTTTTTTTGTATACAAAATTTAACTATGTCCATAAATAGTTGTTTAGGTATACTTTTGTGTTCTTCTAACTCTGTCCATTTTCGTCTTATTGTGTCAAGTGCTAATTCCATTGGTATGCTGGGAAACAAGGATACTACGTCAAAAGATACCAATGTTTCGTCTTTCCTAATGTGGGAATTGTTAACTCTGTCTTTAAAATCTACCGCGTTCTTTATGTTGTATTTTGAGTCCACTGTCAGATTTCTTAATATTTTAATAATATATTCGCAAAGTCCGTAACATACATAATAAATATCCAAGTAATGTAAGGGAATATCAGATCAAATAAACAATACCCCATTTAGCAACACTTGGTTGGTAAACATAACGCAATCCAAAGTACATTCGAAATATGATGGTCCACTCATAAGTGGCGCCACACTATACCCTTTTTACACATTTTCAATCGGTTCAGGGTATAAAAAAACAAGGATTACTCAACATAAATCAGACTTCAAAATAACACATCAAAATAATATGCAGAAAAAGGCACTTAGGCACTTAGGACCCACTGTATAAGAATCAACCATTGTTGCGCTATTGAGCTTTTTCAACCGCTTTCACAAGTAGAAATAATGAACTTTATTTTATTTCTTGTGCTCCAATTTGTTTGTATGTTTATTATGACTTCAAAAAAGCAGGCAGACCAGAATTGGTCTGTGCTTATAATTTAAGTTTTAGAATTTAACAAATCGTTTATAGGGCAAGCGCACCCCAATTGGTACGTGTACGATTTCAGCGAAGCGACAATTGATTGTTTATAATTTTTAGTAATGCAAGTGGCCGATGTGTACCAAATGCACGTAGCGATCCAACTTAACTAACTCGACGCGCAGCATCGAGTCCTTCGCATAAGTTAATGCTACGGCAATAAATTGATCTTTACAGCGAAGAGCGCCAGCTTAATGCAATTGTAATTTAAAGAGCGAAATTTAAGCAATTGCTTCGCAGAGCAAGTGTTTTAAGATAAGATTAACTCTAAATAGCTTAGAGTCGGCAGATTTTCATCCTTTACGAATACTAAGTCATTGACGCATAGGCCTAGTTTTGGAGTACGCCATTTGGAGCGCTGTTGAAGCAGCGTTAAGTTTTCTTCACGCCATGGAGACCAAAACAGTTGTTGAAGGTGTGTTACGCGTTGCCAGCCATCCAGACGATTGAATTGAAGGTGCGTCACATAAGGCTCAACGAACGATGAGCTGGATACACAAATCAAGAAATGAGCTGGAGTGAGCACATCTCGGTCTGCTGGATCTTCTGAAAGAGGAAAATTTGCCTAGAGTTAATTATCGCTGATACGTGGCAGACTAGGGTGCGAAGCTCTTCGAAGTTGAGAACACGAGAGTCAACAGCACGATAAAAACGAGAAAGAAAGGCTATCTTTGGCACGCCGAAGATCGAATACCCTTGCATACCCAACCTTTTCATAATGCTCATAGTGCTTTGCCCGTATCTAAGAAGCACAGGGAAAATAGTCAATGCCGAGTTTGGTCAGGATATCTTGATAAATAAAATTTTTTTCATACAAGAACTAAATTTTCGACCGATCGTTCCTATGGCAGCTATATGATATAGTGGTCCGATCTTAATAGGATTTTGCATATATATGAGGAGCATAGTAAAACTAACAAATGCCGAGTTTGGTCAAGATGTCTTGAAAAACAAAATTTTTTTCATACAAAATCCTACTTTTCGACAGATCGTTCCTATGGCAGCTATAGGCTATAGTGGTCCGATCCAGCTGGTTTTGACATATGTGCTGCGTGCAACAGAAAAAGGGACTTCTGCAAAGTTTCATTAAGATAGCTTTAAAACTGAGAGACTAGTTCGCATAGAAACAGACAGACGGACAGACGGACATGGCTATATCGACTCGGCTGTTGATGCTGATCAAGAATATATATACTTTATGGGGTCGGAGATGTCTCCTTCTATGCGTTACACATTTCACGACAAAATTATAATATAGCTCCTAGCTAAGAAGCACAGGGAAAATAGTCAATGCCGAGTTTGGTCAAGATATCTTGATAAACAAAAAGGTTTTTAATCAAAAACCTAGTTGTCGACCGTTCGCTCCTCTGGCAGATAGTGATCCGATCTTAATAGGATTTTGCATATATATCGGGAGCATAGTAAAACTAATAAATGCCGAGTTTGGCCAAGATATCTTGATAGAGAAAATGTTTTTTCATACAAAAACTAAATTTTCGACCGATCGTTCCTATGGCAGCTATATGATATAGTGAGCCGATCTTAATAGGATTTTGCATATATATGAGGAGCATAGTAAAACTAACAAATGCCGAGTTTGGTCAAGATGTCTTGAAAAACAAAATTTTTTTCATACAAAATCCTACTTTTCGACAGATCGTTCCTATGGCAGCTATATGATATAGTAGTCCGATCCAGCTGGTTTTGACATATGTGCTGCGTGCAACAGAAAAAGGGACTTCTGCAAATCTTTGATGGGCTCATGTAACAGTCACTCCTGATGTTAATAGAATTGCAGTATTTAATAAAGGAATGATGCTCCTAATTTAAATACGAACGATAAGCTTCTATAAAAGAACGCTCAAAGGAATCTTCGGAAAAATACAAGTTTTGATAAAATAAATAAAATTATACCTCTTCGTAAACAAATTGTTACAGGGTAAGTATGAAAACCTTGGTCCTTCTCGAAAAACATAACGTTATCATTGATAAACATTTAAAATTGTAATATTTGCTAAAAAAAATAATGACGTAGCAGTTTTTGTTTATAAATGATTGTTGACAATATTTGAGCGTGGTTGCAGAAGGCATTCTGCTCATATAATTTTCGCTGCTTTTAGCATTATTAAAATTCGGCTGCAGCAGGTATGCTATTGTTATAATTATTCAATTTGTAAACATATAGTGGACTATACCATGCAATGCAGCTTATGAATAACAGTGATTCAAAATTCTGTTGTTATGAATATGTTACTATATATATTAATAAATATAAATAATTAGTTAGTTTCTCTAGAGTATAATGTTCTTAAAACGGCAAATAAATAAGATTGAATTATATCTATAGTTGATTCAATTAATTAATATATTTCCTGTATTTCCTATTAAAGTTAATAATAATTGACCTGCAATTATATTATCACTTAATCTTAATATGCGGTTAATTTATCCATAAATTATATATGATGGGCCTAAAAAATATTAAATTCTTTGTGCAGAAGTGATATAATTGTATTTCAAAATCCGTTGTAACGGGAAGATATTAATCAATAAATAGAAGGAATTATTAAAAGATGAAAAATGTACTTGTTTAATTTATTGATAAAGCAAAAATTGCTGATGATAGAATTTAAATTTATATTTTTTAATTCATTTGATTTAGGTGAAGAAGGCATATAGGAGTACAAAAAAAAGTTAATCAATTATGTGAAGCTATTTTGGAATTAAAAAATATTAATATATTAATAGTTTTAGTGAACAATTTACATTATTAGAAATTCATTTAATAAAACAATTTGAAGGCTCTCTTTCAATTTTAATTGGTATAAAACTGTGATTGGCACCACAAATTTCTGAACATTCAAAAAATAATCCAGAGCGATTGATAAAAAAATTAGTTTGGTTTAAACGCCCAGAAATGCCCAGGTTTAAAGCAGGAATTGTTCATGAATGGATTACATCGGCATCGGTTTCTAAAATTCAAATTTGAGAACTTATATGTAAAACAATTCGGTTGTCTACGTCTAATTAACGGAACCCATCATATGAAATTGCATTTGTGGGGATTAAATATGAATCAAATTCAACATTGTTAAAATCTCAATATTCATAACTTCAGTATCATTGATGACCAATTCTTTTTAAAGTTACTGAGGGTTCATTAATTTAATCTAATAAATATAATAAACGTAAGGATAAATAATAAGATAATGGCTGGCAAAATTCTTTAGGTTATTTCAATAAACTGCCCATGAAGATTAAATCGGTTAATTTAATTATTCAAAAATAACATAAATGTTAAGTTGGCTGGCTCGAGGTCCAGGTTTGTTTTAATAAAACAATGAAACAATTTTATTGATTTATGCTTGCAATATATTTCGATTGCGCATCGGCAAGCCATCTTCAACACAAGGTACAAAGAACAATTAACATTAAAATATATTAAATTAAACAATAAATTGACACATTTAACCTACATTATTTTACACGTCTGCGCTTTATGACGTGGAGATCTAAACTGAGTCTGTTTGGCTGTTCAATAGGTGTATGTACAAGTGAGCGCAATTTTCGGTGTCCGTCTTGTAGTTTAGTCGTTTGTTCGTTGGTGTGTTAATTATGTGTAGCATTTCTAATGTGTGTCGTTTGTTGTAGTGTTGTTCTTGTTGTAAGATTGTTGTTGCATCAAAATTTGGTGTGTGGTTGCTTCTCATACAATGGGTCATTAGTGCTGTTTTCTGTATAATATTTTGATGTCTTAATTTGAACTCTGATTTATGTTGGGTAATCCTTGTTTTTATACCCTTGCAGAGGGTATTATAATTTTGTCGTGAAATGTGTAACGCATAGAAGGAGACATCTCCGAGCCCATAAAGTATATATATTCTTGATCAGCATCAACAGCCGAGTCGATATAGCCATGTCCGTCTGTCCATCTGTCTGTTTCTATGCGAACTAGTCTCTCAGTTTTAAAGCTATCTTAATGAAACTTTGCAGAAGTCCCTTTTTCTGTTGCACGCAGCACATATGTCAAAACCAGCTGGATCGGACTACTATATCATATAGCTGCCATAGAAACGATCGGTCGAAAATTAAGTTTTTGTATGAAAAAACATTTTGTTTTTCAAGATATCTTGACCAAACTCGGCATTTATTAGTTTGACTATACTCCTCATATATAGGCGAAATCCTATTAAGATCGAACCACTATATCATATAGCTGCCATAGGAACGATCTGTCGAAACGTAGGATCTTGTATGAAAAACATTTTGTTTTTCAAGTCATCTTGACCAAACTCGGCATTTACTAGTTTTACTCTATTATTAAGTTTTTGTATGGACCATTTTTTGTTTTTCATGATTTTGCGATTAAACACGGCATTTAAAGATTTCACTATGCCCCTTCATTTTTTCAAAATCTTATTTACATCGATTTTTGATTAAAAGCCGTTTTTTGTTTATCAATATACTTGGGTCTGCAAGGGTATTAGACCTTCGGCATGCCGAAGATAGCCCTTCTTTCTCGTTTATGTTGTTGATGTGCAATTCTTCCAATGCTTCCAGAGAAAGAATCTTAATTCTTTCGTTTTCTATTGGAGTTATTTGTATTGTGGGATTTCCTGGGGTCATGACTGTGACCTCCAAGTTGTTGAACTCTTGTTTGTTGATGAATAAAGTTTCGTTCCAGAAGTTGATCATGTAGGTGCCTCTCACACGTTTCTCCTCTTCTTGCCATCTAATAGTGCCGTTGAAGTCGTTCACAAGTATAAGTCCATCGTCGATTTCTTCGACCTCCGGGATATGGTCTGCATTGCTAAAGCCACAGAGCGCTTGCTCTCCACTAACTAACTTAGGTATACAGTTACTATTGTTTAAATTTAAAATTTTTGAATTGTTACAAATTTTGATATTATGATATCTTTTACAATTGTTGTTTATGCCATAAATTGTTTTATTAAATGAAACAGTTCGTTAAATTCACTACTGGCTTTATTATGGTATTTTTGCACTCTATTTCTTCTAAATTTGGAATTTTTACAGTGTAAAACAAGGTTGTTCCATTATGCAAAATGGACACATCTGCAAATTCTAACATTTCTTCAATATTTAAAGGTGGCATTTTGCTTTTATTAAAATTGTCATTTACTATCTCTATTTATTTTTCGCCAAGTAGGAATATATTAATTAAATTCAATTTCGCCCATTGTATGACGTACTTAATGTTAATTATTTCTTCTTTTATGAGCCTAATTTGATTTTGTAAGCTGATAGCTATCTCGTCACTTATGAGAGATTCCTTTCTTATGATGTTAGTTAAATCATTTGAGATTTTCGTAAGCTTATTAATTCGATCTTCTAATTGCCTCTTTATGATAAGCTGTTTATTGTCGTTTTCTATCAGTTTATTTATGTTGTCGGTAAGCATTATTAAATCATCATTGTCCGGGCTGCCGGCTACATACTTCCAAGCTGTGCCTATAGTGTTGATTGCTCTAGTCTTTCGTTTATGGAAAAGTGATATTGTGTCGAAAGTTACAATAGCTTGCTCTATTTCGTGACGTAAGGTAACTCTATGACTTGTACGATTCGAGTTGTCGATGTCTGTAGTTTCCCTATTCCTTTTAATATAGTGATTGTCTATGCGTCTGTGTAGTTCAAAATTTCCAAGTGTCCTTCGGTTGCTTTTGCTGTCATCATTAATAGTAATCTGTAATTTTTTTTATTTTTATATTCATTTTATGGATTATCTTGTCAGTTGTTGTTAGTACTGTTGTGTTCCTATTTTCTTTAACTATTTCCATTTTGTATCTCGGTGATAGTTTGGTACCTAATCTGGTATTAAATTTGACGAATATTTCTTGACCTGGTGTATAGGTGCGTATGTCGTTGCGTTTTTTGTTATGATTTAGCATGTCAATCGATTGTTTCTGTTTGAGTCTGCCAATGTTCTCTTTCCTAGCTTTTTTTGCATTGATCTGGGTCTGTAGTCATGTTTCTGCCGAAGTATATGTCTAATGGTTTCTTGTTAGTTGTCGAGTGTATAGTGTAGTAGTAGTCGTATATTTATTTTATTTTCTTTTGTTAAGAAGTTATTTGTTATTTGTTAAAAAGTTCTTCAAATGTTCTGTGTTCTTGTTTTCTTTTATTACATCTCATAATATCTTAAAGCTATCTCAATGAAGCTTTGCAGAAGTCCCTTTTTCTGTTGCACGCAGCACATATGTCAAAACCAGCTGGATCGGACCACTATAGCATATAGCTGCCATAGGAACGATCGGTCGAAAATTAAGTTTTTGTATGAAAAAACGTTTTGTTTTTCAAGATATCTTGACCAAACTCGGCATTTATTAGTTTTTTTATGCTCCTCATACATATGCAAAATCGTATTAAGATCGGACCACTATATCATATAGCTGCCATTGGAACGATCGGTCGAAAATTTAGTTCTTGTATGAAAAAAATTTTGTTTATCAAGATATCTTGACCAAACTCGGCATTTATTAGTTTTACTATGTTCCTCATATATATGCAAAATCCTATTAAGATCGGACCACTATATCATATAGCTGCCATAGGAACGATCGGTCGAAAATGTAGTTCTTGTATGAAAAAACATTTTGTTTTTCAAGATATCTTGACCAAACTCGGCATTTATTAGTTTGACTATGCTCCTCATATATATGCAAAATCCTATTAAGATCGGACCACTATATCATATAGCTGCCATAGGAACGATCGGTCGAAAATTTAGTTCCTGTATGAAAAAAATGTTGTTTATCAAGATATCTTGACCAAACTCGGCATTTATTAGTTTTACTAAGCTCCTCATATATATCCAAAATCCTATTAAGATCAGACCACTATATCATAAAGCTGCCATAGGAACGATCGGTCGAAAATTAAGTTTTTGTATGAAAAAACATTTTGTTTTTCAAGATATCTTGACCAAACTCGGTATTTATTAGTATTACTATACTCCTCATATATAGGCGAAATCCTATTAAGATCGAACCACTATATCATATAGCTGCCATAGGAACGATCTGTCGAAACGTAGGATCTTGTATGAAAAAACATTTTGTTTTTCAAGTCATCTTGACCAAACTCGGCATTTACTAGTTTTACTCTATTATTAAGTTTTTGTATGGACCATTTTTTGTTTTTCATGATTTTGCGATTAAACACGGCATTTAAAGATTTCACTATGCCCCTTCATTTTTGCAAAATCTTATTTACATAGATTTTTGATTAAAAGCCGTTTTTTGTTTATCAATATACTTGGGTCTGCAAGGGTATTAGACCTTCGGCATGCCGAAGATAGCCCTTCTTTCTCGTTTATGTTGTTGATGTGCAATTCTTCCAATGCTTCCAGAGAAAGAATCTTAATTCTTTCGTTTTCTATTGGAGTTATTTGTATTGTGGGATTTCCTGGGGTCATGACTGTGACCTCCAAGTTGTTGAACTCTTGTTTGTTGATGAATAAAGTTTCGTTCCAGAAGTTGATCATGTAGGTGCCTCTCACACGTTTCTCCACTTCTTGCCATCTAATAGTGCCGTTGAAGTCGTTCACAAGTATAAGTCCATCGTCGATTTCTTCGACCTCCGGGATATGGTCTGCATTGCTAAAGCCACAGAGCGCTTGCTCTCCACTAACTAACTTAGGTATACAGTTACTATTGTTTAAATTTAAAATTTTTGAATTGTTACAAATTTTGATATTATGATATCTTTTACAATTGTTGTTTATGCCATAAATTGTTTTATTAAAATGAAACAGTTCGTTAAATTCACTACTGGCTTTATTATGGTATTTTTGCACTCTATTTCTTCTAAATTTGGAATTTTTACAGTGTTAAACAAGGTTGTTCCATTATGCAAAATGGACACATCTGCAAATTCTAACAGGTGGCATTTTGCTTTTATTAAAATTGTCATTTACTATCTCTATTTATTTTTCGCCAAGTAGGAATATATTAATTAAATTCAATTTCGCCCATTGTATGACGTACTTAATGTTAATTATTTCTTCTTTTATGAGCCTAATTTGATTTTGTAAGCTGATAGCTATCTCGTCACTTATGAGAGATTCCTTTCTTATGATGTTAGTTAAATCATTTGAGATTTTCGTAAGCTTATTAATTCGATCTTCTAATTGCCTGTTTATGATAAGCTGTTTATTGTCGTTTTCTATCAGTTTATTTATGTTGTCGGTAAGCATTATTAAATCATCATTGTCCGGGCTGCCGGCTACATACTTCCAAGCTGTGCCTATAGTGTTGATTGCTCTAGTCTTTCGTTTATGGAAAAGTGATATTGTGTCGAAAGTTACAATAGCTTGCTCTATTTCGTGACGTAAGGTAACTCTATGACTTGTACGATTCGAGTTGTCGATGTCTGTAGTTTCCCTATTCCTTTTAATATAGTGATTGTCTATGCGTCTGTGTAGTTCAAAATTTCCAAGTGTCCTTCGGTTGCTTTTGCTGTCATCATTAATAGTAATCTGTAATTTTTTTTATTTTTATATTCCTTTTATGGATTATCTTGTCAGTTGTTGTTAGTACTGTTGTGTTCCTATTTTCTTTAACTATTTCCATTTTGTATCTCGGTGATAGTTTGGTACCTAATCTGGTATTAAATTTGACGAATATTTCTTGACCTGGTGTATAGGTGCGTATGTCGTTGCGTTTTTTGTTATGATTTAGCATGTCAATCGATTGTTTCTGTTTGAGTCTGCCAATGTTCTCTTTCCTAGCTTTTTTTGCATTGATCTGGGTCTGTAGTCATGTTTCTGCCGAAGTATATGTCTAATGGTTTCTTGTTAGTTGTCGAGTGTATAGTGTAGTAGTAGTCGTATATTTATTTTATTTTCTTTTGTTAAGAAGTTATTTGTTATTTGTTAAAAAGTTCTTCAAATGTTCTGTGTTCTTGTTTTCTTTTATTACCTCTCATAATATCTGATAGTGTTGAATGAAATCTTTCTACCTGACCATTCACTGCGCTTTTGTAGGGTGGTGTTTTATAAACTTCTATACCTAATTGGTCCTGCATCATAAAAGTGATTGAGGCTGAGTTAAGGCATTTTTCGTTATCTATGACAACGGCTTTAGGTACGCCAAAATAAAATGAAGTGGTTTTTTAATGTCTTCTATTGGTCTAAATTTGATTATTCGTCCCTGAGCTAATTTTGAAAATGTATCTACTGCTGTTAGTACTAGTTCTATTCTGTCGTGTATATGTCAATATGGATTGTATGTCCTGGGTTGGATGTCTATCGTATTTTGCTGCCTTACAAACTTGACATTGTTTGACTAATTCTGTTATTCGATGTTTCATTTTTGGGAAATATAAAGTTTCGGACAATTGCATTTTGTTTTCTAGTGAATTGCGGTGGGCTCTGTTGTGTGTAACCAATATCTTCTCATCTTGCTCTGTTTCATTTGCTAAATCTTTTACTTGAGACTGTGTGAACCTAATCTTGAAGTTACTAAAGTGTTGGGGATATATCTGTTGAATTTAGTTCATTATTTCTTCTGACATTATTATTCCGTTAATTACAGATGGATTTAGATGAGCTTTCAATATTTGCGTAAGGTCGAGTTCTGAGAAGTTTGGCCGAGTTATTGTGTGTCTGTGGAATGTTGGGAATGGGATGTGAAACTTGTAATCAGTTTCGTTAGCTTTGCTGAGAAATATCTGGTTTTTAAACACGTTTATTGGGGCTTCTATGCTAGGTATTAAATTGTGACTTGAACTGTCAGCAATGTGCTGGGTGGAGGCTACTGATCAAATATTATTGATAGCAGGGATTCGTGATAGCGTATCGGCTACAATATTATTCCTACCTGGCTTATAGAGGAGTCCATAGTCGAACTCTTTCAGGTAAGCTTTCCATCTTTTTATACCCTTGCAGAGGGTATTATAATTTTGTCGTGAAATGTGTAACGCATAGAAGGAGACATCTCCGACCCCATAAAGTATATATATTCTTGATCAGCATCAACAGCCGAGTCGATATAGCCATGTCCGTCTGTCCGTCTGTCCGTCTGTCTGTTTCTATGCGAACTAGTCCCTCAGTTTTAAAGCTATCTTAATGAAACTTTGCAGAAGTCCCTAATTCTGTTGCACGCAGCACATATGTCAAAACCAGCTGGATCGGACCACTATATCATATAGCTGCCATAGGAACGATCGGTCGAAAATTAAGTTTTTGTATGAAAAAACATTTTTGTTTATCAAGATATCTTGACCAAACTCGACATTTATTAGTTTTACTATGCTCCTCATATATATGCAAAATTCTATTAAGATCGGACCACTATATCATATAGCCGCCATAGGAACGATCGGTCGAAAATTAAGTTTTTGTATGAAAAAACATTTTGTTTGTCAAGATATCTTGACCAAACTCGGCATTTATTAGTTTTACTATGCTCCTCATATATATGCAAAATCCTATTAAGATCGGACCACTATATCATATAGCTGCCATAGGAACGATCGGTCGAAAATTAAGTTTTTGTATGAAAAAACCTTTTGTTTATCAAGATATCTTGACCAAACTCGACATTTATTAGTTTTACTATGCTCCTCATATATATGCAAAATTTTATTAAGATCGGACCACTATATCATATAGCCGCCATAGGAACTATCGGTCGAAAATTAAGTTTTTGTATGAAAAAACATTTTGTTTGTCAAGATATCTTGACCAAACTCGGCATTTATTAGTTTTACTAAGCTCCTCATATATATGCAAAATCCTATTAAGATCGGACCACTATATCATATAGCTGCCATAGGAACGATCTATCGAAAATTAAGTTTTTGTATGAAAAAACATTTTGTTTTTCAAGATATCTTAACCAAACTCGGCATTTATTAGTTTTACTATGCTCCTCATATATATGCAAAATCGTATTAAGATCGGACCACTATATCATATTATTAAGTTTTTGTATGGAGAATTTTTTGTTTTTCATGATTTTGCCATTAAACACGGCATTTAAAGATTTCACTATGCTCCCTTCATTTTTGCTAAATCTTATTTACATCGGTTTTTGATTAAAAGCCTTTTTTTGTTTATCAATATACCTTGACCAAACTCGGCCTTAACCATTTTCTCGGCATTAAAAGGTTGGGTCTGCAAGGGTATTAAATCTTCGGCGTACCGAAGATAGCCCTTCTTTCTCGTTATTCTTGCGTTGTCGTTCCAACTACTAAGAGAGTGGGTTAAGGGTTGATGGTCGGTATATATTTTTACTCTTGCTTTACCGTAAAGGTAGTTTTTGAGGGCTTTTAGGGCCCACATTATTGCCAACATTTCCCTTTCATTGGTTGCGTAGTTCTCTTCTGTTTTAGAGAGAGTTCTAGAGAGAAAACAAATGGGTCGCTTGTTCTGGGATAGAACAGCGCCAATAGCAAAGTTGGATGCATCTGTTGTCAGATGAAATTCTTTGCTGAAGTCTGGGTAATGGAGTATTTCCTCGTTTGAAACCATGGCGTTTTTAATTTTATTAAATGCTTCGATTAATTTTTCGTTGAGATTAATGAGCTGAGAGGTAAGGGGCTTTGCAAACTTAGCGAAGTCTCTTATGAATCTCCTATAATAGCTGGCAAGGCCAATAAAAGATCTTAAATCTTTGAGGGTTTTTGGAAGTGGGTACTTTCCTATTGTCTCTATCTTGTTAGGATTGGTTTCAATACCTTTGTCTGAGATGACAAATCCCAGGAACTCTACTCGTCTTTTAAAGAACCTACATTTGTCCAGTTTTCAAATCTAAGACAGAGAATACTTTATTATTACCTAGCTGTGCCAATACCTCGTTAATTTCGGGTATTGGGTACTTATCTGCGGCAGTTTCTTTGTTTAATTTCCTATAGTCTATGACCATGCGATATTTCTTTTGCCCGGAGGCAATTTTTTGGGAACAATCCACACAGGTGAATTATATGGGGATCGGGAGGGTCGGATTATTCCGTCCTCTAAAAGTTCCTTAATTTGGTTGTGTACTTCGTCTTTTAAAGACATTGGAAATTGGTAAAATTTCGAATATATTGGGGAATCGGTTTTCGTTCTGATTTATGCTCTAACGTTAGTTGTATAAGTCAATTTTTCGTCCAGATTGGCGAAGAGACTTGGGTGCATTTTATCAAGTTGATTTAGGCTATTTTTTTTGTCCGTTTGTCATGTGGTCTGTCCGTGGTATTACTGTGTTTACTGCCTCGATTCTTTTCTGCTTAATGGGTATGCAAATATTATTCTTGATTATTAGTAGATTTTTGCTGCTTTGTATGACAGCATCTAATTCTTTAAGACTATCGTTACCTAACATGGCGTCAAATGATTTTAAGGTGGGTAAGAGAAAGAATTTTATTTTGATATCATTTCTATTAAAAAGATTAGCGAACTTATGGTGTGTAATTTTAATACTTCCGCCGACTGTGACGGCTTCGAAGGGCTTTTCATTTGGGAAAGGTTCGGTTTGGGTTGGAAATAATTTCTATTTGATCCTGAATCTATTAATATTTTGAGTAATTTTCCGCTCCTCATCTTATTCTTTGTAAGGAAGGGAGGAGCTATTTATCCAAAAAAATGAATGTCTGAATGTTCGTACTGCTTATTCTGTCCGTCATCTGCTTCTTCGATTTGTTGGGTATATTCATTTGTTGGCTGTTCGTATTCGGTCTGCTGTTCGTAATTTAGCATTGATTGTACGTATTCTTCCATGGTCACATAATTGTCAGTGTTTTCTGTCTCGGTCTGTTCTTCTCCTGTTTGTATGTTGAAGTTCCTTTGTTTTTTGTCCGTGGCGTTTGTTGGAGGAGGTCTTTTTCCTACTTCAAAGTTGGGTCTGTTCATGTGGTTTATCATCCTTGTGCGGATGCCTTGGTCCACGTCCGTGGTTGGGGTATTGGTGCAGAAGGTCTATTGGGTACGTAAACCTGTTGTGGTTGTGTCTGGTAAGTTCGTTGGTTAGGGTGCTTAGGGTAAAGAGCTAATAAGTGGTGGCCTAAAGGCTTGGGAGGAAGAAGGCTGGGCTGTTCGAGGTGGCAGTATAGGTGGTGGTACATTTCTATTTGGTTTCTGGCATGTGCCTGTTGATTCCTATTCAAAGCCATGTGCGATAGCTTTGATTCTCTAGTTTTAAACAATAATGAAGGGCAGAAGGTAGATCTGCTGGCTCCTTTATTCCAAGCATCCGTGGTAAATCTCCCTTCAAACCTCTAATGAAGGTATCTAATGTTTTATCTCTGTATATTTTTGTCATAAGAGTTTCGGATTCCCTATTTAATTCCATGAAGCCTACTTTATTTAATATCAGCGACAAGTGGTTGTAGACAACCTGGTAGAAATCTTCTACTGTTTGGTTGTTACCCTGCACTAACATTGTCATCTGATATTCTAATGTTCCCAGATCTCTTTTGTCTGCTTAATGTAGCGTGAGACATTTGGAGATAACGCTCCAATTTAAGGGAACATTATACGACTCGAGGGCTGTGTCAGCATTGCCAATGATTTTGTTTCTCACATTATGCAATATGCCGAAGTATTTCGGCGAACCAGCTTCAGCTGCATAGGCTGAGAGTATACGATCTACACTCATTTTCCAAATTTTGCTGGATTACCGGAAAATTCTCTAAGGCTTTTTACTATGTCCGGAACTCTGTCCAGGTCGATCAAGTTGTGGTTGGCAGTTATCGTTTGGTCGTCTACGTCACTATACTCCCTAGAGGGGTTAACTAATTGCTTTACTAACGTCGGCAATTGTTCTGCCAAATCTGGCTAACCGTGGCTGCTATCACCTGCTCTGCGTTATTCGCCATGCCTCTATTTTGTAGATGTTCGTTTTGTCTGTCGAGATATCGTTGCTGTTGTCTGTTCAAGTTATGTCCGCCTACCTGTGGTTGATCTGATACTATTGGGGGCCTAACTAAATTTCTTTCATTAGCCATAAAAAAGAGATATTACTAGTATTGTGTATTTTATGATATTTTTGAAATATTTTTAAATCTAGTATTAGTTTTCTTATTCTATATTTTGATTGATTGATTTTGATCGTTTTTGTTTTCTTTTTAAAACCAGTGGCTGGTTTCTTCCTTCTACTTTGAGGGTCCCTTGGGAATCGCAAAGCTGGAATTTAGTTATACTACGTTTGTAGTCTTTATGTTTGTTTATCGTTTTACACTTTATCTTGCTTATTGTTCACAATATTTTCGTATTTCTTTTCTTATAATTCTATTTCATTTTTGTGTTAGTTGTTTGTTTGTTTGTCTTTCACTTAATTTCTAACTTACAGTACTATTACTGATGTGGCAACCTCCCCTGCCGGTCCGGATTTCATCCTTTTTGAAGCCTTTGGGTATCTACTGGGGAACCTGCAACCAGTCTTCGTTGAGAGTATCCTGCGGGAGGGCCTTACAAGATGTGTTGTCCACCGATGGGCAAATAAACAATTAAGTTCTAATTGCCTTTCGCGAATTTCACCAGACGTTAATTAACGAGAGTTGCACTGGTTTTGTTTTCGCGTATAACCGACTAACGCGCACGTAGAAGGGTTTTGTTCTTTTGTAACACGAGCCGGTCCCTGCTCGGGCGCCAATTAATTCCAAGGTTTATTAAACGATGAAAAAAATATGTTTTTTTGGGGAAGCAAGTCTTCCTTTTATTGATTTCAATTTGCAACTGAATAAACTTAAATTAATTCTAGCCCTAGTAGCCTGTGGCTTAGCGGCAGCTTCGTTGGCAGCGGCGTCGCTGCTGATGTTGTTGGCCCGTTGGGCAATTCTTCTTGGAATTTTCGGCGGTTGCCAATCGGCGCGTGGAGGAAATGGCACAGACACCATGTCAGCATTTTGCTGCACTTCTTATGAGGTGTTGCAATGCTTCTTATTGGGACTGTATGAATTTATTTGATGTTAACATATATTACACTGTAGTCCAGGATGCCTGCTTCTGTGTATGAATCTATAAATATATCCAAATATTCGCTGCATTGTATCAAATGAGTTGACGTATTTACAGGTGGAAGTTATATCTACGAAGGGAGATGACGCAATAAGGACCTTTTTTCTAAGTTCGAGTTCTGTCTTTTCTGACAAGCAAGAAGCAGGCAGTCCAATTTGTTTCCAACTAGAAATTCCGGCCTGTTGAACCACAGTGGTTGATCTAATTCACTGTTTGTAGATTTTCTCGAGAGTATGTCTAACGGGTTGACTGATGTAGAAACGTAGGGCCGTTCCATGCCATTATTTAGCTCTATAACTGCTGTGACGCGATTAGCTTGCAGGGCTCGGTCATTATCCAAGAAGGGCATACAGAATAATCCGACTAAGAGTAGAATTTTTCATCAAAGAGATTCATTTTAGATATCTCACGCATGAGATTAGATCATAAGACGGCGCCACAGAGCTCTAGCTTCGGAGCTGTGATTGTTTTCAGAGGAGGTACATGCGATTTGGAACACAACAGCTGACAACTGGCTGACAGTCGTCGAGAAAGGACGTAAACACTGGCCCCATATCCTACAATGCTGGCGTCACAGAAAACGTGAACTTTTAACTCAGCTGCAGGTATTGACACGAACTGCAGCATAGATCATGCCAAGCTGTTGCAAGAGATGATGGCAGGCTCTCGTCCCAATCAAGCTTCTCCTTCCATATCTGCTGCAAGAAGATTTTTGCCTCAGCGATTACCGGTTCAAGCTGGTCATACAAGTGAGCTATAGTCGACAGAATTGATCTTTTGGATGGTTTGGATCTCTGCCGAATGGACGAAAAAGAAAACAGCAACCGATCCGACGCTGAGTTCCAAGCGAGTCCAAGAGTTTTGGTGATGTCGCTCCCATCATCAAACTTTAGAGAAGATTCTCTGTCCTCTTCGGGTATCCCTTCCAGTATAATAGAATTGTTTGAGCACCACTTTCGCTACTTGAAGCCCCCACTTGCCAAAATTCCAGCTGTCTGATTAAGAATTTTCTTTGATTCTTGAATTAACTCACCCCCTGAAACGAGGTCATCAACGTTCGAAGTCACGTCGGAGATTTCGCGATCCAATTGGAAAATTATTTTCTTCATCAATAGACAGCTGATGCATAACACAGACAGAGAGGAATAAAGCTGCCTTTGTTCCGTATGAAACTGTATCCAGCTTAAAAATCTTTACATCCTGTTCTGGCGAGTATCGCCACAGAATGCATTGGAGAAAATCTTTCGGAGCTGTAACGCGCACGCAGCGATACATATTTCCAATATCTCATGTTAGGGCGATCGGGAAATTACGAAAGCGAAGAAGGATGTGAAACAACGAGCTTTGAATAACATGGCCAGCCATCAATAGTTAATTTAATGAATATCCAGACGAGGTAGCTGCTGAGCAGTCGAAAACGACTCACAACTTTGTTGTTGAACTGTCTTGTAAGGAAGCTGTGCGCATGAGCAAGATATACCTAATACATACCCAACCAATGTAAGGGTATATCAGATCAAATAAACAATAACCCATTTAGCGATACTTTGTTGATAACATAACGCAATCCAAACCACATTCGAAATATGATGATCCACTCATAAGTGTCGTCACCATATCGCAGAATTTGTAACGTCTGCAGATTCTGCCGAATACCATTCGTTTGTCTTGCGATATACTCATATATATGCTCAATGTATATGCTTTAAATGTAGGCATATATACATGCTCCCGCTCTGCCGCTGTACTCAGCGACAGAGACTTATATACAAAATCTCTAATGTTAGACTTAACAACAAACATATAATTTAACGACACATAAGTCGATAAAATATCATCAACGTCTTAAGACGTTTGGTAATAAACTGTCAAACAAATGATAAAACTGTTTAATTAATAATTTACATGGCGACCGTGTCAGTGGTTTGCCGTTTGTGTTAAAAAAAATATATAAAAAAAATATAAAAAAAATGAACAAAAATAAAATGTTGAAATTGTTGTTCGGAAAATAAAAAAGTGAGAGTGCGTCAAAAACAAAGATTGATTAATAATATGAACAAAATTTTAATAAACATTGTGCAACATGTTTTATAAGTCGAAAGTGACAATCAACAGAATCTGAATCAACGACAACAACCGAGAAAAAAATTTCAAATTGAACAACAAGAAGCAACTTAACAGTTGACAGGAACGAGAAAACCAAAGACAGCCTGTGCGATGACCAGCACCGGCACCGCAGCAGCACCAGATACCAAGAGTGTGAGAGGCAGTCCGCCCCTTGCACCATCGCGAGAAGTAAATGAGCAACGTTGGACTGGAAGAGTCTGCTCCTGTTGAGCAATTGGATGCACCCAGCCTTCAAGAGGCCTTAGATGTGTACCCCAACGATGGACTATGCCCACTCACAATAGCTGAGTACCAGGCACGACAACAGAGGAAGGAAAAGGTGAAAACCAAAAGAAGCGGAAGAACGATTAAACTGCTTCAACAAAGAACACTCCTACAGGATCTTATCAAGACAGCGACATCGACCCAGGAGAGAAATGAACAAATAAAGAATTTGGAAATCATCGAGAAACAACTTCGTACTGGTGCGAAGCAACGCAATAAAGGCTGCAAACCTGCCAATGCCTAAATTGCCCTTAAATATAAAATCCAATTCAAGCCGATGCGCGAAAGTGCTACTAGAACAATACTAAAACTCTCAGGCTTTATGGTTGGACTGTCAGGCATATGGTTGGACTATTAATTGTATAAATAAAAATTGTCAGCCAACCGTATGCCCTAATTATGTATGCCTTTTTTCCTTTTCCTAAATTAGTTAAAAATTCAAATTTACATTAATTGAACAGTTTTCAAACACAAATTATTATAAATGACAAAAACTACAAAATTAAAATAATATTAAAAAAAATAATAATAATTTCTATTAAAAAAAAAAGGAAGGGCATTGATAGATTTTCATTAATTTATTTTCACTTGCCCTCAGAGTTAGAAAATATAAATTTTGTTGAAAAATCATAAACTTTTCCAATATGGGTTGGTTTGGCAGTGACGACAGTCAAATAAAAGACAATACGGCCAACGTGGTCAATAATGTCAAAATCGTAGATCACACTGAAGATATACAATCTTTGTGGATCTTACTGCTCATTTTAATAACCGTATCAGTTTGTCAATTTTTGTTGACCATTTACGTAAAACACAATAAAATAATTAAAAGACGTTATATGAGCAGAGGCATCAACCTAAACGGAGTATAAAAACTCATAATTCTTCACATTAATAGAGTTGAAAACACCAAAAATAATAAAGATCATTGAAGATATATATATAAAAGACCCGAATTGAAATCGACAACAACGAAGCAACAATTTCTGCTATGATTAAAAACTACGAACATGATTAACTCCGTATTATCTTGGATGCAGGAAACTTCGTCACTTTCAATGACGACATGGGTAAATAAATCCATTGCAGCACTGAAATGACCGGAAGTGACAGTACGGTGTTGTATCACAGAGGCAGAGATATATGTAATAATAACCATAACACCCAAAGAGGTAGACCAAATGGTCGTGGTAATTATAACCCAAATTACCAACAGAGGTCCTCATAGAGGTAATCCCCGTGGTCATAACCGAGGAAGGAATAATTCCAACCGAGGCAACAGCCACAATAAATGCAAGGTAATAAAAATGTTCGAGTTACTCAGGCTAACTCGGAAAACCAGCCAACCCCTTAAGATATTCACAATGAAATACAAAAGTACACACAGTAAATATAAACCTCAATATTTTTATTAAGATAAATAATGAAAAGCAGGCAAGCATTTACGCTATTGCTAGATACTGGTGAAGACATATCTCTATTAAAAGAAATTGTTGAAATATTTGAAAACATAAATTCAAACATATCAATCCAAATGTCTGGAATTGGTGAAGATTCAGTAGTTTGTAAATATTGAGTATTCGTAGAATTATCTACAGGAATTTATGTCATTCCACACGAATTTCATATAGTCGGACAAGAATTCCCAACCTAGCTATGGGATTATTGGTATAAATTTCTTTAAAACATATAATTGCCAATAAGATTTCCCACAAACCTGTGATTTTCTAATACTTCGGCGAAATAATTTAAATTTTCCAATAAAACTACCAATAATTCACACTTGTGATAATAATGCCATTATACTTCCAGCTCGTTCTGAAGTAGTCCGTCAAATCAATATTGTTTCGCCAGAAAACAATATTTTCATTCCGAAGCAAGAAATTGATAAAGGAATGTTCATTGAAAATACTATTTCCAATAATCAACAAACATTTGTCCGAAATTTAAATACAACAAATTCAATAAAAATAGTAAATCTGAACGACATTAAAATACAAAAGCTAAGTGACTTTGAAACAGTCCAAGAAATTAGCAAAGATCGCCAGGAATTGTTTAATGACTAAAAAAAAAAAGGAATGGTTGAGCACAATATTAAACCACCATAAAAATGGGAGGTGTAGCATGAGCAATATATACATATCATTCGATAAAATATCATCAACGTCTTAAGACGTTTGGTAATAAACTGTCAACCAATTGATAAAACTGTTAAATTATTTAACACTTCCACCTAAAATAAAAAAAAAAGTTGAAATCAAACTTCTTTCAAAAAATAAATCAATTATAAATAAATTCATTCATAAATGTTATGTGAGGCGGTAGACACTAAGGTAGACACCTCACAGTTCATAATTATAGTTATAGTGTATAAGCATTGTATAGTATATAAGCATCGTACTAGTAATAAGAACTCTTGACGAAAAATGACTTCCCCGAAATGTATGTGAAACATTATAAACAAGTAAGAGTTTCAAGTCGATAGCTCCCCACTAGGGAATACCCTGAACCCTCTTATTCGAACACCAAATGGAGCTCGTTTGAATTAATAAAGATAGATTAAAAAAAACGAGAAAGAAGGGCTATCTTCGGCATGCCGAAGATCTAATACCCTTGCAGACCCAACCTTTTAATGCCGAGAAAATGGTTAAGGCAACTGACCGCATATTTACTTTCCCCAGTAGGACTCGAACTCGCGACAAACTGCACCACTTGCCACTGCTTCTACTCAACATCCACACTAATAATTGAGTATTATTGAGTAAAAAAACAATTAAAATAGCCACACAGAAAACAATCGCAGTGAAGACAGAATTCGAAGCAGACGCGCATGAATGTGTGTGTGTACAATTTACACTGTACACTGTACATGTATATATAAATTCTTGCAAATTGCGTCGCAACACGTGCGCAGCAGTGCGCAGTCAAAATACCGAAAAACAAAACCAAAACCGATCTTAATAAAAATGTTTACAGTATATCTTATTGCACCATAGAATATTTGTAAATTCTCAAAAAGTCAATTGCATTTAAATTGTGGCTTAAATTAGTTGGCAATACAAGTTGGGTTATTAACTTGATTTATAGCTCTGGGGTGGTAGCAGGGAGGTGGCGATAGGTCTAAAATAAAAATACTTGACATATATATAATATTCTAGAAGCAACATATCAAGTTTAATGACTCTAGCTCTTATTATTTACCCAATTTGCTAAAAAAACAGGATGTCGATATCGATTGCTTGGAAACGGAGCCAGTTATCCATTATCGGAAACAAACTCGATCTGCGCAGGCACTAGGAGCACCTACATCTAAAATTTGAGCTCTCTAGCTCTTATAGGTTCTGAGATCCTTGCGTTCATACATACAGACAGACGTACAGACGGACATGGCTAGATCGACTCGGCTATTGATGCTGATCAAGAATATATATACTTTATGGGGTCGGAGATGCTTCCTTCTGCCTGTGACATACATTTGCATTTTGCACAAATACAATATACCCTTTTTACCCATTTTCAATGGGTTCAGGGTATAAAAAGAAGACGACATTTCGGAACAGAAAAGCCCATAGAACCTAACATAATATACAAATCCCTTATATATGTCCCAAGACTATCAGAACATTTCACGAACTCAGACTGCTACAACAGCCAAGAAATAAAAGTAGCACACAAATCTACGAATACGTTACAAAAATTCTTCGTCTTTGACAAAAGTAACGTAATTTACCAAATACCATGTGCTGGGAAAATAACAACAAGTGCCAAAGTGTGTACATAAGCACAACAAAATCTAAACTTAACATTATACCCTTTTTACACATTTTCAATCGGTTCAGGGTATAAAAAATAAAGGATTACTCAACATAAATCAGACTTCAAATTAAGACATCAAAAATAATATGCAGAATAAGGCACATAGGCACTTAGGAGAAGCAACCATTGTTGCGCTATTGAGCTTTTTCAATAGCTTTCACAACTAGAAATAATGAACTTTATTTTATTTCTTGTGCTCCAATTTGTTTGTATGTTTATTATGACTCCAGAGAAGCAGGCAGACCAGAATTGGTCTGTACGTGTACGATTTCGGCGAAGCGACAATTGATTGTTTATAATTTTTAGTAATGCAAGTGGCCGATGTGTACCGAATGCACGAAGCGATCGAACTTAACTAACTCGACGCGCAGCATCGAGTCCTTCCTTCCTCTTAATGCTAGGGCAATAAATTGATCTTTACAGCGAAGAGCGCCAGCTGAATACAGCAATCAAGAAATGGGCTGGAGTGAGCACAAAGCTGGTGCACTGAATCAATATGATTGCGACTGATGATTGTGCTTGAGATCCAGAAGCTCGTTTTTGGCCTGCCTCTAGTCGATATAAACCCCTTAAGCGCATTCAAGAATGATGCCTTGACCAGCTTCAGGTGAACCGCTTTAGTCGCGAAGCAGACAAAGACAGCCATGTAACATTTGACTGGGGCTTTATTTCATGCGTCTGGCTTATAGAAAAATGGTCCACAGTAGTCAACGCCATAGACTTCAACGGCTCGACAGACAGTCAAACGTTCTTTGGGAAGATCAGCCATTATATGCTCTAATAATCGGGGCTTGGCTGAAAGCATCTAACACATTTTCCAACAATCTTGGATACGGTCTTCCTTTCACCTATCGACCAATACTTTAACCGAATATGAGCAAGAAGTGTCTGTAGACCAACGTGTAAGTCTCGGTTGTGAAACCGTGTGATGAGTGAATCTGTGATGGGATGGTGCCGCGTGAGAATTATTGGATTATTCGAAATCCAGCGAAGAGTTTTTCAAGCGCCCATCAACTGCAAGAATGCCGAAATCATCCAAAAATGGGTTAAGTTTAACAACTCTTCTCGATCGCAATGATTTGATCTCTTCCCACGGGTGTGCTCTCACTAAGAGTTGGGTCCCATGTTGTATATAACACTGTTAGTCCTGGATGCCTGCTTCTGTGTATGAATCTATACATATATCCGAATATACGCTGCATTGTATCAAATGAGTTGACGTATTTACAAGTGGCAGTTATATCAACGAGGGGAGATGACGCAATAAGGATCTTTTTTCTAACTTCGAGTTCTGTCTTTTCTGACAAGCGAGGGTCATTATCCAAGAAGGTCATACAGAAGAATCCTACCAACAGTGGAATTTCTCATCAAAGAGATTCATTTAAGATATCTCACGCATGAGATTAGATAATAAGACGGCGCCACAGAGCTCTAGCTTCAAAGGTACACGCGATTTGAAACACAACAGGTGACAACTGGCTGACAGTCGTCGAGAAAGGACGTAAACACTGGCCCCATATTCTTCGATGCTGGCGTCACAGAAAGCGTGAACTCTTAACTCAGCTGCAGGTATTGACACGAGACGAGGAAATTTAAGAAACTGTGCATCCTCAAAACTGCAGCAAAGATCATCCCAAGCTGTTGCAAGAGATGATGGCAGGCTCTCGTCCCAATCAAGCTTCTCCTTCCATATCTGCTGCATGAAGATTTTTGCCTTAGCGATTACCGGTCCAAGCGGGTCATACAAGCGAACTATAGTCGACAGAATTGATCTTTTGGATGGTTTGGATCTCTGCCGAATGGACGAAAAAGAAAACAGCAACCGATCCGACGCTGAGTCCCAAGCGAGTCCAAGAGTTTTGGTGATGTCATCTAATTTTAGAGAAGATTCTCTGTCCTCCTCGGGTATCCCTTCCAGTATAACAGAATTGTTTGAGCACCACTTTCGCTACTCGAAGCCCCCACTTGCCAAAATTCCAGCTGTCTGATTAAGAATTTCCTTTGCTTCTTGAATTGTGTCACCCCCTGAAATGAGGTCATCAACGTAGAAGACACGTCGCAGATTTCGCAATCCAATTGGAAAATTCACTTCCTCATCCATAGACAGCTGATGCATAACACAGATAGAGAGGAATGAAGATGCCTTTGTTCCGTATTTAACTGTATCCAGCTTAAAAAGCTTTACATCCTGTTCTGGCGAGTATCGCCACAGAATGCAATTTTTTATATCAGATTTTCCACCATTCTTGTGGAGAGGAATGATATAAGATTCTTTCCAAAGAGATGGAAAGACTGAAGATTCAAGGGATAGATTCAAAAGCTTTAGCAATGGATAAACAAGGGAAGAACTAGTAGACAACTAGGAATATTGTCAGGCCCAGGAGAGTAAGAAGATTTTAATGAATTTATAGCTAAAAGGAGAGAGGAATGGGAAATAATAGGAGGAGGTATAGAACTGGAGGAAGTAATAGTGTAAGGGTAAGAGTTATTATTAGGACAGACTGAAGAGTAAGTTGATTGAAAATAATTAGCAAAGAGAGAGAAAAAGAAGATGGCAAACTTGAAGATTTCCGCTTCAAGTTTACAAAATTGTAAAACTGTCTCGGATTTTGTGCAAATTGCCTTTTGCAACGAGTTAGATAATTCTCATAGCATTGAGACCTCAGAAGAAAGAAGTTCGACTTGGCTATGGAATATTTAGCCAAGTCTGTACACGAACCAGACTTATATAACTTTTTAAAATATTTAGATTCTAGATTATTCAGATTTGATAATCTGGGAGTAAACCAGGGTGGCTTTTAAGAAGTAGTCGAAGGTATTGACTTTCGAATACACATATCTAAGAGGGAGTTTAGGGTGTTATAAAAATAATTAATAGCAGTATTCATATCAACCAAGTCATATAAGAAAGACCAATCGGTTGCATAAATAAGCTGATTTAGAAATTAATAATTTCCTTTGCGAAAGCAACGGCGGGGCTTATTAGCTGATGAGCACGAAATGAGAGGATTACAATTGCACATTGCAACCTCTAAAGTATATATATATAAAATCAGGAAAAGGAGGCGAACTAGACACATTAGAAATAAGGTAGTCGTAAGCAAATACAAGGTCAAGTGTTCTATTCAAATGATTAGAAATTGAATTGATTTGAAACAACGAAAGATCAAGCATGCAATCTATAAAGTCATGCTGTGCTGAGGGCACTAGATAATTTTCGGCAGTGAATAATGACCAAGAGATGTTCGGCAATTAAAATCACCTAACACAATATATAGGTCATTATCACGTATGTGTGAAGAAACTTCTTTAATACAAGTAATATGTTTCATATAAACTTGAATATCAGAAGAAGGAGGAACATAAGAGCATGTAATATTGATATTCCGTGTAGGAAAAGACACCTTGACTGAGACAATCTCGACAATCAGCGTTAGAAGGCGTACTAAAACAGAAAAGTTCAGACTGGAGTGTGGTTTTAACGGCAATTAATACCCCACCAACTCGAGTCGGCAGATCATTTCTATGCAAAATAAAACTATTCGAAAAAACCTCAAAATCAGATATGGTTGAATTTAACCATGTTTCTGAAAATGCGATTATATCCGAATCGAAGGAAGTGCTGGCCAGGAAAAGATTTTGAAGCTTTGAAATGAGACCTCTCTGACATTCTGATAATGAATGAATTGTCGTTGATTCAGATTCTGTTGCTTGTCACTTTCGACTTATAAAACATGTTGCACAATGTTTATTGAAATTTTTGTTCATATTATTAATCAATCTTTGTTTTTGACGTACTCTCACTTTTTTATTTTCCGAACAACAATTTCAACATATTAATTTTTGTTCATTGTTTTTTAATTTTTTTTAACACAAACGGCAAACTACTGTTACGGTCGCCATATAAAATAATTAAATCAATTTAGCATTTGTTTGACAGTTTATTACCAAACGTCTTAAGACGTTCATGTTATTTTATCGACTGATGTGTCGTTCAATTATATGTTTGTTATTAAGTCTAACATTAGAGTTTTTGTGTATAAGTCCCTGTCGCTGAGTACAGCGGCAGAGAAGCATATACATTGAGCATATATATGAGTATATCGCAAGACAAAGGAATGGTATTCGGCCACTTATGAGTGGACCATCATATTTCGAATGTACTTTGGATTGCGTTATGTTTAGCAACAAAGTGTCGCTAAATGGGTTATTGTTTATTTGATCTGATATACCCTTCCATTGGTTGGGTATGTATTATGTATATCTTGCTCACGCACAGCTTCCTTACAAGACAGTTCAACAACAAAGTTGTGAGTCGTTTTCGACGGCTCAGCAGCTACCTCGTCTGGATATTCATTAAATTAACTATTGATGGCTGGCCCTGTTATTCAAAGCTCGTTGTTTCACATCCGCGCGTTACAGCTCCGAAAGATTTTCTCCAATGCATTCTGTGGCGATACTCGTCAGAACAGGATGTAAAGCTTTTTAAGCTGGATACAGTTACATACGGAACAAAGGCATCTTCATTCCTCTCTGTCTGTTTTATGCATCAGCTGTCTATGGATGAGGAAGTGAATTTTCCAATTGGATTGCGAAATTTGCGACGTGTCTTCTACGTTGATGACCTCATTTCAGGGGGTGACACAATTCAAGAAGCAAAGGAAATTCTTAATCAGACAGCTGGAATTTTGGCAAGTGGGGGCTTCGAGTAGCGAAAGTGGTGCTCAAACAATTCTGTTATACTGGAAGGGATACCCGAGGAGGACAGAGAATCTTCTCTAAAATTAGATGACATCACCAAAACTCTTGGACTCGCTTGGGACTCAGCGTCGGATCGGTTGCTGTTTTCTTTTTCGTCCATTCGGCAGAGATCCAAACCATCCAAAAGATCAATTCTGTCGACTATAGCTCACTTGTATGACCCGCTTGGACCGGTAATCGCTAAGGCAAAAATCTTCTTGCAGCAGATATGGAAGAAGAAGCTTGATTGGGACGAGAGCCTGCCATCATCTCTTGCAACAGCTTGGGATGATCTTTGCTGCAGTGTTGAGAATGCACAGTTTCTTAAATTTCCTCGTCTCGTGTCAATACCTGCAGCTGAGTTAAGAGTTCACGCTTTCTGTGACGCCAGCATCGAAGAATATGGGGCCAGTGTTTACGTCCTTTCTCGACGACTGTCAGCCAGTTGTCACCTGTTGTTTTTCAAATCGCGTGTACCTCTGAAGCTAGAGCTCTGTGGCGCCGTCTTATTATCTAATCTCATGCGTGAGATATCTTAAATGAATCTCTTTGATGAGAAATGCCACTGTTGGTAGGATTCTTCTGTATGCCCTTCTTGGATAATGACCCTCGCTTGTCAGAAAAGACAGAACTCGAACTTAGAAAAAAGATCCTTATTGCGGCATCTCCACTCGTTGATATAACTGCCACTTGTAAATACGTCAACTCATTTGATACAATGCAGCGTATATTCGGATATATGTATAGATTCATACACAGAAGCAGGCATCCTGGACTAACAGTGTTATATACAACATGGGACCCAACTCTTAGTGAGAGCACACCCGTGGGAAGAGATCAAATCATTGCGATCGAGAAGAGTTGTTAAACTTAACCCATTTTTGGATGATTTCGGCATTCTTGCAGTTGATGGGCGCTTGAAAAACTCTTCGCTGGATTTTTATAAAAATTATTGTAATCCTCTCATTTTGTGCTCATCAGCTAATAAGCCCCGCCGTTGCTTTCGCAAAGGAAATTATTAATTTCTAAATCAGCTTAAACTCCCTCTTAGATATGTGTATTCCCAAGTCAATACCTTCGACTACTTCTTAAAAGCCACCCTGGTTTACTCCCAGATTATCAAATCTGAATAATCTAAAATCTAAATATTTTAAAAAGTTTAATAAGTCTGGTTCGTGTACAGATTTGGCTAAATATTCCATAGCCAAGTCGAACTTCTTTCTTCTGAATTCTCAATGCTATGAGAATTATCTAACTCGTTGCAAAAGGCAATTTGCACAAAATCCGAGACAGTTTTACACATTTGTAAACTTGAAGCGGAAATCTTCAAGTTTGCCATCTTCTTTTTCTCTCTCTTTGCTAATTTTTTCCAATCAACTTACTCTTCAGTCTGTCCTAATAATAACTCTTACCCTTACACTATTACTTCCTCCAGTTCTATACCTCCTCCTATTATTTCCCATTCCTCTCTCCTTTTAGCTATAAATTCATTAAAATCTTCCTACTCTCCTGGGCCTGACAATATTCCTAGTTGTCTACTAGTTATTCCCTTGTTTATCCATTGCTAAAGCTTTTGAATCTATCCCTTGAATCTTCAGTCTTTCCATCTCTTTGGAAAGAATCTTATATCATTCCTCTCCACAAAAAAGGTGGAAAATCTGATATAAAATATTACAGGGGCATTGCAAAACTGTCTTTAATTCCTAAATTATTTGAAAAAATAATCACTTTTAATTTGCACCATTTCTGTTGTCTCCCCTGTGCAACATGGATTCGTAAAGAATCGGGCAACTACGACCAATCTCTGTTTTTAAGCTTGACCGAAGAGGTTTCACTCCGTCTCTTTTACTTTGGATTAGCTCTTATTTAAAAGGTAGGACCCAAAGAGTAATGCTGAGGCTGACTACCTCTAAACAGGTTCACGATACTTCTGGTGTTCCTCAAGGTAGTCATCTCTTTACTTTTTTATAAATGATCTCCCCTCTGTTATATCACATGCCCGTGTACTCATGAATGCGGAACTTATTCTATTACACACTCACTGTAGGGGATACATCATTCTCGTCTACAAGACGATTTGAACGTTATGCAATTTTGGTGTTCGGCCAATCAATTGCATCTGAATTGTTCAAAGTGTATGTTTATGACCTTCAATCGCACCCCACCTTATCTTGTTCGCTATACAATTGACAATACTCCATTGCAAAGTATACTAACAGTTAAGGATCTAGGCGTTCATTTCTTTTTGATTCTAAACTCAGCTTCAATCTGCATACAGATACCATCGTTAATGAGGCAAAATGTGTATTTGGATTCATTAAACGATGGTCTAAAGAGTTTAACGATCCTTTTATAACGAAACTTCTGTACATCTCTCTCGTTCGCCCTATCCTGGAATACTGCTCTAAAATCTGGTCTCCGCAGTATATCAATAGCCAGGATCGTATTGAATCTGTTCAGAAGCAATTTCTGCTTTTTGCCTTACGAGGTTTAAATTGGGACCCTAATCTTCGGTTGCCATCTTACTCCAGCAGGCTGCTTCTTCTTAATCTTCCGTTGTTGATTGTTGGCGATATGGATTCTCCTTTTCTGCTAGGGCGTCTTCAATTCTCTGTTCCGGCTAGACCAACCAGAAATTATCGCCCCTTATTCCTATCTACGTGCACAACAGACTACGCTATGCACAATCGTTTTCGCGTGCTATGTAAAAATTATAATAGTTTGCATCACGTTTTCTCTACCGAACCCTGTCTACCCCTAATAAAATCGTTGCTTTCAGGATATCTTCGGGAAGTCACTGACCATTCCCAGCTATGAGCAGGGGCATAGCTTGCCGGACTGGCTATAAATTTTCCCCCACCGGGTCAGTGATTTCCCATTTCTATCTCTCTATCCTATCTACCTAACATTCTTTATATCTTGTTGAAATTCCTTTACTTTATTAATAACTTCTTTCTTTCTTTTTCCCTATTTATTGTATTTTCTTAAATAATATAGCAAATTAAGATTTTTTTTAGTTTTACGTAACAACACTTTTTTCCTACTTACTCCTTTTTTCTTAGATGTAGGCTCTAATAGCGTCACTGACAAAATGGGGACAGCTGTGAAAAGGGGGACAGCTGGCCGGACTGGCTAATAAAACACCTCCATCGGTCGGTGATGCTATTAGAAAATTGTGTTCTCTAATTAGGCTTTTAGCATTTAATTTTCATTATGTATGTATAATCTACTGAATAATGAGGAAGACACCCGTTTTGTCGACCCAAAATAATATAAATAAAATACAAAAAAAAAAAAAAATCAGAAAAAAAATTCTAAATTGAACAACAACAACAGAAGCAACTTAACAGATGACACGAACGAGTAACCCAAAGACCCCAACGATGGACCACGCCCCCTCACAATAGCTGAGTACCAGGCGCGACAACAGAGGAAGAATAAGAAGAAAACCAAAAATAGCGGAAGAAGGATTAAACTGCTTCAACAAAGAAGACTCCTACAGGATCTTATCAAGACAGCGACAACGCCCCAGGAGAGAAATTAAAAAATAAAGAATCTCGAAATCATTGAGAAACAACTTCGTACTGGTGCAAAGCAACGAAGTAAGGGCTGCAAACCTGCCAATGCCTAAATTGCCCTTAAATATAAAATCCAATTCAATCCGATGCGCGAGTTAGAAAATACAAATTTTTCCTAAACTTTTCCAATATGGGTTGGTTTGGCAGTGACGACAGTCAAACAAAAGACAATACGGCCAACATGGTCAATAATGTCAAAATCGTAGATCACACTGAAAATATGCAATCTTTGTGGATCTTACTGCTCATTTTAACAATCGTATCAGTTCGTCAATTTTTGTTGACCATTTACGTAAAACACAATAAAATAATTAAAAATCGTTATATGAGCAAAGGCATCAACCTAAACGGAATATAAAAACTAACAATTCTTCACATTAATAGAGTTGAAAACACCAAAAATTATAAAGATCATTGAAGATATATATAAAAGACCCGAATTTTCGAATAAACGCGTTAACTATTTTACAAAAACATAGGGAATTCATTAGCATATACCAATTCGAAAACGAGTACATGAGCACATTCGGCCAGAACACTAGCCCATTAATTCAATGCTCACAAATCAAAAAGGGAAAAGTACATAGTAACAAATTATAAATCAAGACCACCCAATACTAGGGCCGGGTTTAATATTTCTGGTGCGACTGCATCGTTAAGCATTCATAAAATATTATGGATTGGAATACATAAGCGAAAACCATTAATGACTTCAAAGATCAATTTGATAAGTCATACAAATGCGTTAATAAAGATACACCAATTAAAGTCGAAACATTAAAATACCATGTTCAGTTATTGGTAAAACAATATAATAAGATAAGCTCATACAAGAGCATTCCAAACAGTGTCTCAAATTTATGCAATCCTTAAATACAAGATTGAAAGCTATCGGCATTAGACAGAACATTGAAATAATTGTTCCAGAAGATCTAACTCTATTGGCCGATTTTAATGAAACCCAGCTTAACGACTTAGATGAGTCTAAACCATTAATAGACACAGAAATCAACAGCGATACAGAAACTATCGAGGAAACCGACAATATGGCACAACAAGTAGCCTTGGATAGGGAATATGTGAAACAAGTTTCATCATCTATCCCTGAATTTGACGGTAAAAAACTGTCACTCAATAGGTTCCTAACAGCTCTACGCATAGTTGAGAGAACAAAAGGTAACCAAGAAGATTTGGCCGTTGAAGTTATCAAATTAAAGATAACTGGGCCAACGTAACGTCAAAGGTGAATCACCAGCGAAACTGTTTAACATTAAACAAAAAGGTAAAACAGCATCACAATATACCGTTTAAATCGACAACTTGCGAATGCAACTCCAAGCAGCATATATCGCTGATGGCTTAGACCCCGACAATGCAGAAAAATTCTCCACAAAATAATCAACTTCTGCTATGATTAAGAACTGCGAACATGATAAGCTCCGTATTATCTTGGAAGCAGAAAACTTCGTCACTTTTAATGACGTCATGGATAAATATATCCATTGCAGCACTGAAATGACCGGAAGTGCCATTACGGTGTTGTATCACAGAGGCAGCGGTAGAGGTAATAATTACCATTCCACCCAAGTGGTCGTGGTAATTATATCCCAAATTACCAAAACTATAACACCAATAACAGAGGACCTTATAGAGGTAATGCCCGTGGTCATAACCAAGGAAGGAATAATTCCAAACGAGGCAACACCCACAATAATGGCAATAATCAAAGTAATAACAATGTGCGAGTTACTCAGGCTAACTCGGAAAACCAGCACACAGTAATTTAAACCTATTAAAATAAATAATGAAAAAGCAGGCAAAGCATTTACGCTATTGCTAGATACTGGTGCAGACATATCGCTATTAAAAGAAAATGTTGATATATTTCAAAATTTAAATTCAAACATGTCAATCCAAATATCTGGAATTGGTGAAGGTTCAGTAGTTTCTAAAGATTTAGTTTTCGTAGAATTATCTACAGGAAAATATGTCATTCCACACGAATTTCATATAGTCGGACAAGATTTCCCAATATCTAGCGATGGCATTATTGGAATAGATTTCTTTAAAACATATAATTGCCAATAAGATTTCACGCAAACATATAATTCTCTAATACTTCGGTGAAATAATTTAAATTTTCCAATAAAACTAGCAATAATTCACACTTGTGATAATAATGCCATAATACTTCCAGCTCGTTCTGAAGTAGTCCGTCAAATCAATATTGTTTCGCCAGAAATTAGAAATACTATTTCCAATAATCAACATACATTTGTCCGAAATTTAAATACAACAAATTCAATAATAATAGTAAATAGACTATGAAAGAGGCCAAGAAATTAACAAAGATCGCCAGGAATTGTTTAATGAGTAAAAAAAAAAGGAATGCTTAGCCACCATATTAAAAACAGACACCAAATAAAAAACTATTTTTTCTTTTAATATTCATTTATTCGTATTTTATATTTATTATATATTATTATATTAAAAAAAAATAAAATTATTCAATTATTATAACTTAAATTATATTTAAAAATACAAAAAAATAATTTTTTAAATAAATAAGATTAAAAATTTTTTTCCCTAAAATAACTATAATTTTTAAATAACTACATAACGTCTGCAGATTCTGCCGAATACCATTCCTTTGTCTTGCGATATACTCATATATATGCTCAATGTATATGCTTTAGTGTATGCATATATACATGCTCCCGCTTTGCCGCTGTACTCAGCGACAGGGACTTATACACAAAAACTCTAATGTTAGACTTAACAACAAACATATAATTGAACGACACATCAGTCGATCAAATATTATCAACGTCTTAAGACGTTAAATAATAAACTGTCAAACAAATGATAAAACTGTTTAATTAATAATTTACATGGCGACCGTGTCAGTGGTTTGCCGTTTGTGTTAAAAAAAAATAAAAAAAAATGAACAAAAATTAATATGTTGAAATTGTTGTTCGGAAAATAAAATAGTGAGAGTGCGTCAAAAACAAAGATTGATTAATAATATGAACAAAAATTTCAATAAACATTGCGTAACATGTTTTATAAGTCGAAAGTGACAAGCAACAGAATCTGAATCAACGACAACAACCGAGAAAACAATTTCAAGTTGAACAACAACTACAGAAACAACTTAACAGACGACACGAACGAGTAAACCAAAGACAGTCTGTTTGATGACCAGCACCGGCACCGCCTGAGCCCATAGGCCCCGGACAGCAGCAGCAGATACCAAAAGTGTGAGAGGCAGTCCGCCCCTTGCACCACCGCGGGAAGTAAATGAGCAACATTGGACTAAAAGAGGCTGCTCCTGTTGAGCAAATGGATGCACCCAGCCTGCAAGAGGCTTTAGAGGTGTACCCCAACGACCACGTCCATTCACAATAGCTGAGTACCAGGCGCGACAACAGAGGAAGAATAAGAAGAAAACCAAAAGAAGCGGAAGAAGGATTAAACTGCTTCAACAAAGAAGACTCCTACAGGATCTTATCAAGACAGCGACATCGCCCCAGGAGAGAAATGAACAAATAAAGAATTTCGAATTCATCGAGAAACAACTTCGTACTGGTGCGAGCAACGCAATAAAGGCTGCAAACCTGCCAATGCCTAAATTGCCTTAAATATAATATCCAATTCAAGCCGATGCGTGAAAGCGCTACTTGAAAAATACTAAAATCTGTTAGGCTTTTTACTAACACATATGGTTGGACTATTAATTGTATAAATAAAAATTGTCAGCCAACCGTATGCCCCAACTAACACAACTTTTACCTTCTCCTAAATTAGTTAAAAATTCAAATTTACAATAATTGAACAGTTTTCAAACACAAATTATTAAAAATGACAGAAACTACAAAATTAAAATAATATAAAACGAGAAAGAAGGGCTATCTTCGGCATGCCGAAGATCTAATACCCTTGCAGACCCAACCTTTTAATGCCGAGAAAATAGTTAAGGCCAAGTTTGGTCAAGGTATATTGATAAACAAAAAAAAAGGCTTTTAATCAAAAACCGATGTAAATAAGATTTTGCAAAATGAAGGGAGCATAGTGAAATCTTTAAATGCCGTGTTTAATCGCAAAATCATGAAAAACAAAAAATGCTCCATACAAAAACTTAATAATATGATATAGTGGTCCGATCTTAATAGGATATACTCATATATATGAGGAGCATAGTAAAACTAATAAATGCCGAGTTTGGTCAAGATATCTTTGTAAACAACATTTTTTTCATACAAGAACTAAATTTTCGACAGATCGTTCCTATGGCAGCTATATGATATAGTGGTCCGATCTTAATAGGATTTCGCCTATATATGAGGAGTATAGGAATACTAATAAATACCGAGTTTGGTCAAGATATCTTGAAAAACAAAATGTTTTTTCATACAAAAACTTAATTTTCGACCGATCGTTCCTATGGCAGCTATATGATATAGTGGTCTGATCTTAATAGGATTTTGGATATATATGAGGAGCTTAGTAAAACTAATAAATGCCGAGTTTGGTCAAGATATTTTGATAAACCAAATTTTTTTCATACAAGAAATAAATTTTCGACTGATCGTTCCTATGGCAGCTATATGATATAGTGGTCCGATCTTAATAGGATTTTGCATATATATGAGGAGCATAGTAAAACTAATAAATGGGCCTGTCGCTGGTCATGATGATGCTTAAGGGATTTGGGGGTCCGTGGTATCGTTACATGTTCCGCTTTGTGCTGCTCTTCTCGTACATTATACCGATCAGTCTGCGTGTGAATCTCGACATGGGAAAAGCCTTCTACTCGTGGCAAATGAAAAACGATGACAATATCAAAGGCACTGTGGTGCGCTCCACCACCATACCCGAGGAGCTGGGGCGCATCTCGTATGTGCTAACTGATAAGACAGGCACGCTGACCCAAAACGAAATGGTCTTCAAGAAGATACATCTGGGCATAGTCTCGCACGATGCCGACACCTTCCATCACATTGGTCAGATCATACAAAAACTGTCGGGGAATATACTGCAACAGCAGCAGCAACAAGGCAGCCTCTCCAGCTCCAGCAGCGCCGGCGAGTCCATTAAACCGATCATGTTCGCCGGGAACCGCATGCGTCGTCCCGAGGGCTGGCGCGAGTGGGAGGCGGTACGTGCTCTGGCCTTGTGCCACAATGTTACACCGGTCAGCGATGAAGAGGACAATCGATCTGTGTCCACTGCCTCGACGGTGACTGGGGGCAATAATTCGCCCACCAAATCTGTGATAAACATTGAGGCGCCCGGCAGCACTGACACGGAGCATCAGTATCAGGCTGCCTCACCCGATGAGATTGCCTTGGTCAAGTGGACCGAGCAGGTGGGCCTAACACTTATTGCCCGAGATCTTAACACCATGACGCTGCAGGTGAAGACCGCTGCCGAAGAAAGTAAGAACTCGTAGCTAGATTATCAGCGATGTCTTAACTAATTTGAAATCCCTTTTAGACGATATCCTGCTGCACTATCAGATCTTGCAGCTGTTTCCTTTACGAGCGAGCAAGCGAATGGGTATTATTGTGCGGGAAAGCAAGTCCGGTCAGATAACCTTTTATCTGAAGGGTGCCGATGTCGTCATGTCCACGATTGTGCAGTACAACGACTGGCTCAGCGAGGAGTCAGGCAACATGGCCCGGGAGGGTCTGCGCACACTTGTCGTCGCCAAGAAGGTGCTCACCGAAGAGCAGTACAACGACTTTGAGATGCGCTATAATGCGGCACGCCTCAGCATTACGGATCGTGTGGCCAAGGTGGCCGTGGTAACCGAGTCCTTGGAGCGGGAAATGGAGCTGCAGGCGTCGAGGATCGCTTGCAGGAGAATGTGCGCCCCACTCTAGCCGCGTGTGGATGTTGACTGGCGATAAATTGGAAACCGCTTGCTGCATTGCCAAGTCATCGCAGCTGATCGGACGTAACCAGGGTCTGCATGTTTTGCGTTCTGTAAAGACGCGTACGGAGGCGCAACAGGAACTAAATCAGTTCCGGCGCAAGCAGGGCCACGCGCTGGTCATATCCGGCGAGTCGCTGGAGGTCTGCCTACAGTATTATCGACTCGAGTTCTTGGAACTAGCCACCGCTTCACCGGCAGTCGTATGTTGCCGCTGCTCGCCCACCCAGAAGGCGCAGGTGGTGGCGCTTATCCAGAAGCACACACGCAAGCGAACCTGTGCCGTGGGCGATGGTGGCAACGATGTTAGCATGATTCAGCAGGCGGATGCGGGTGTGGGCATCGAGGGACGCGAAAGCCGTCAGGCCTCTCTGGCAGGAGCATTCCGCAATTCTCGCACATCGCCAAGTTACTGTTGATCCATGGAAGACGCAGCTATAAACGCTCCGCGGCGCTTTCCCAGTTCGTAATTCTCAGCGGTATTTTATCTGAGTTCGGTGGCCTTGTATCAGGGCTTCTTGATGGTGGGCTATTCGACGTTGTATACCATGTTTCCGGTGTTTTCCTTGGTGCTAGATCAGGATATTACATCAGAGCCAGCTGTTACGTATCCGGAGCTCTACAAGGATCTTTCCAAAGGACGAAGTCTTAGCTATAAGACCTTTTTCAGTTGGGTACTTATCAGCATTTACCAGGGTGGTGTCATCATGTACGGCGCGCTAATACTCTTTGTCGATGAGTTTATACACATCGTAGCAATTAGTTTCTCGGCGCTTATTATGACGGAACTCATCATGGTTGCATTGACGGTGCGAACTTGGCATAGGTAAGAATATTCTTTAAATTGTTGTCTGTTATTTGCTAATTTTGACTTATCTACTTCGTAGGCTTATGGTCTTAGCGGAACTATTTAGCTTGGCGCTTTATCTCATCTCGCTAGCGGTGCTGCACGAGTATTTCGGTGTGTATTATCGTTGAAAGATTTGATCTGTAATGTCTTATGGTTTATATTGCTTGCAGACTGGGAGTTTATCTGGTCATACGACTTTCTCTGGAAAGTAGCGCTCATTACACTCGTCGCCTGTTTGCCGCTGTACATAATCAAGTTCTTGCGCAAGAAATGCTCGCCGCCATCCTATTTGAAACTCTCTTAGATACGAAATAGGCCAGCGACGAATTTTCAGTTACAAAATTAAATATCTCCTTTCTTAAATTACTTTGCACTTTTGTACTCTTAACTTAACATAAAAGTTCTTGACTTTGTTTTTGCATAACATTTTGTTATTTTTGTCCAAGTTCTGCCAACCACACACAACCCCCCATACTTGATATATATAGTGTAATTACTTAATTTGGGCAGTCTCCCTATGTATGTTTTTGTTTGTATGATTTGAATTACACAAAAGTGAAGTGAATGGAAAGGAACGTGATTATGTATACATTTAAATGATGATTAATTTTTAAGGCGCAGTAAACCAAATTATGTTACTAATTATTTACTAATAAAGTAAAAATAAATGTAAAACTAAATGTATCTATGGCTAAAACAGAAATCAATTATAAATGTGTGAAACTAAAAGATACTGACAAATAGATTTTGTATTAAGTATTAAAAATCGCAACATATATTAATAAATTTATGATAACTACGTTTTCTTCAAGAATAATTATGGCAACGCGCACACTGAGGTCGACGGAGGATCGTTTTCTGTTTAGTTACATATTTTAACGAAATCCGGTTTTGTGGGCTCCAAAGTCTTGGAGTTATCAACTATGCAAACATATAGTTCAGTAATCATACGAAGAAATCAAATTCTTTTTGTTTTACTGAACATAAATACCATAATACATAATATTAATTTACAAAATATACAAAGCATATATGTAAATTCTAGAGCTTTGAATAATACGTCTTGTACCACCAGGATGTTAGGGAGACATCAACGACCACATATTATTTATATATATGTATATACTTTGGACAAGAAAGAATCTCATTGCCTGTAAGAAAACTGCTACAGGTATTCTACCCATGGGTACCCAGCCAGTCGCCAAATACGGTTAATATTTTATAATTTATTTATTTCGTTTACAATCTTTATTTACCACCTTTTGTTTGTTGTTTGCTTGTTTTAATACTAATTCACAATGCTTTGCTTTCAAATACATAATAATAGGTAGTTATACTTCTTATTATTAAGTATATATGGGTATTTATGGGTTTACTTTTGCTTTTGCTTTTGATTTATACATATATATATATATGTATATATATATCTGTTTTTCTTTTTTTTTGGTTTTTTCTTGGTAATAATACATGCAGTTCTCCATTTGCTAGGCTTATCTGAGGGTGTTTTAAATCCATCTACAATTTCCACAATGAAAAGTTTTCGTTCTTGCTTAGTTGGTGTTAATAAAAACCTTTGTTTAAATATGCTTTGTAATTTCGGCTCCACGCATTTAGTGCTATTATTTTGAACAATTATTTAAATCATTTTTGGTTTGTTATCGTTTTGCTTAAATGCGGAGAAATACTTTAAAGGTAAACAATTAGTTTTATGTCTAATTTATCTCGTGTTTAAATTTCATAATTAGTACTTATATTAAACGGTATATCTCTGTATACGCATTTGCTTTTATTTTCAACGCATGCATTTAAATTTGGGAGCTTTAAAATTGTTAATGCTGTATATTTAATTTTTTTTTGGTTTTTGGAGTGCAATTCGTTTATAAGTTTTTGATCTCGGATTTATCTATGCTAATGTCGCCTGCTGAGCCATTTATGGGATCTGCCACTACATTATTAAATATACGTCAGTATAATGAGCCAACTTCTTGCTTAGAACTGAAACATTTGTTACATTTATTCAGTTGTAAAAAGTTTCCGTCCAAAGTTCTAGTATCTTAAAGCTTTGCCATTTCTCGTTTGTTGCTTGAACATTTGAATACAAGTTAATATTCTCATATCGAGTACATATTGATGATAGTTAATGTATGTGTGTGTGTGTGCGTGTGTGTGCGTGTGTGATTATAGTAGGTTTATAGTAGATATATGTGTGTATCTTGACATGTAGCTACTTTACTAAAAATCTACAAAATATAATATTTAAATTTCTTCTTTCTTTCCTTATAGTTATTCGCATGTGTATACATATACATATTATTATGATTGCTTAACATTTATGTTTTATTAAACATTTATTATGTGTGTATTTGGTGTATTTTGATGAGGTCAACATTAATTAGGGTTTTTTTTCTTAGTTTTAATATATGCAACTTTGAGTTTCGCTTTGTAGAATATCAGTGTTGTTTTTGTATTTATTTCGCTTTAAATTTTTGTTTGTTAATTATTGATATGTGCTTATTGTTTTAATTTGTGGCTAATACAACATTATTTATATTTTACACAATCGGAAAGTGATTTATTTATATTTTATATGCATAACTTGATTCAATTTGTTTATTTATTTAGTTCCTTTTTGATGTTTATTTAATAATATTCAGTCTATATAAACATACATTTATACATTTATCCTACAGGTTGCAAAGCAAAAATATGAAGCATATTTTCAGTTCTGCTAAAACCCTAACAAAAACTGGTTACAAAGACAAATGAACTTCGGAAAATGCCAAAATATATTCACATACGAATATTTATTAAAAACATGATTACAAATTGAAAACATAAAAAATACATCTTCGGCGCACCGAGATTCAAATACCCATGCAGACTTATAACATGGAATGCATAAACTATAGCAATTAAAAAATTTAAGTTTCTGGATTAAAATCAAAATCGGCGAAACTTGTGGCATATAAATATTTGGGAAACTTGAGCTTGCATCGTTTGCACACGGAAAATGTGCAAAAGATTTACATCTACAGCTTCAAGTCTGAGAAGTAAAATCGGATGGACGGACATGATATCAGCAAAATAGACCTCATTGGGATCTGAGAAACCACTTCATTATACATACTGTAATATCAAATTGTTCAAAAACCCACTGCAAAGGTATTGAAAAGGAAAATATTAAACGGAAAATGGCCATATACCGCTTAACATATACACACATACTAAATGTTTGAAAATTTATTTCAACTTTTGCTATACATATGTATAAATATATATTTGTATATATATATACTCTTTGTTTCTGTGTGTGTCTATGTGTATGTGTGTGTGCCGTTTATTTATCTTGTTATTTTTATGTAAATCTATCGAAAATGAATTGTAATTTACATATATTTTTAATACATGCGTTGGCGCATGTTTATGTACTATATGTTCTGTACTCGGATATTGTTTATAGAGCACACTCTGTCATTAATTTGTTTTGTTTTTGGATTTCAATTTATATATGTGTGTGGTTGTGTATGTATTCAGTTAAATATCATTTTGTATCTATTTGTTTGTTAACACATTCCTCTTGACGAGTTTAATTCATTGCATTTGATTTTGGTTTTCGGGCTTTGTTTTTGTTCAAGTTTTATATTAGAACATTTTACATAGAACTTTTTCTAGTACGATCTTATTTATTTTGTTTTGATTTAAATTTCATACATCTGCGTATGCATTATATAATTTACGCAAGGATATATAGAACATATATGGAAAACAAATATTTACATACACATAAATATTTAAAATACATATTCATTATTAGCTGAATTAACTCTATTCAATTGATAAATGTTTATTTGTTTTGTAAGTGTAGGTTTTTTGTTTCCAGGTGTTCAGGTCATTGTGAATTGTGAATTGTGGTACAAGGTATGCGAATCCTATATCTTTAGGGCCCTCGATTCAACACTAACTATCGTACAACTATTATCTGGGCTCTGAGCAATCAATTATTATTCATTACTCTGTTTAATACTGCATTCAACTGGTTTAACATCATACAAACTATTTTGTTTTATTTCTTATTAATGTTTAAATATTTGATTTAGATAATCCAGTATAATTTTCAATATTGTGCACTTATTATTCGTTTGACTTTATTTATTGGTTTAACGCAGCATTTGCGATTGCTTCAAAATACTCAGTTACTCGTTAACTAATTTATATTGTTGGTTTTTATTTTCTTATTCTTTCTGTGCCTTATGCTTTTTTTTTATTTTGTTTTTATTTTTGGTAAACTGTAAGCAATGCCAAGCATGTCCTAAACTTAACATTTATTTATATATTTAACAAAAAAATTACTTTTTCGTGTGTGTGTGTTTTTGTTACGCCTAAGTGTGTCCCTTATGCGAGCGAATTCCAACGAAAAACCTCACTCCTTAATTGCCGCATCCAGGACACTTGGCACGCGTCTGTTGTACTCCGCACCGATATATGTGTGTTATGTTTGGTAAAGATAAAACAGGATATAAACAATTGCAATAGATTTGAAAGTGAAACATAGTTTTAATGGATGTGTGTTTGCCACATTTTAAGCAGTATGTGTTTTTGTTCGATAGCTTAGCCAACTGAATTATTAATTAATGGACGCTCTGTGTTAATATAGTTGCCTACTTATTTCTGAACACAATTGCTGTCAATTAAATTAAGGTGTGTGTAAAGGTGCTTGTGTGTGTGTGTGTGATGTTGGTATTGGTTGTAACATAAAAATGTTCAACTTAGTCCATTAAAAATATTTTAAATTGCTCAAAATCGATGAGTCTGTCTATATACTCTGTTCAGGATACGACTGTGGCTGACAATCTGGTCGGCGCTTGCGCACAATACGAATTACTACTGTAGCTGGCAAAGCGGCCACACTTACAAAAACTGGCAAAGCATTTACAAAATTACGAAACTACTTTACAGCTACGAATACCAAATACTGACTACAATACCAACTGCTAGAAACCAGGCAACCACAAACCCAAATGCGACACTAAGCATACTAAGACCTATTGAGCCTGGGTGCTGGGCAGCTGGCTTGGAAATTAAACTGCAAAAGCAAATCTTAAACTAACCACTGTGCGCGTGCGAATCGGCTGCCGCCAGGTGGCGCTGCTCCTCGTTGACGGCCTGACGCGCCACCTCGCATTGCGCACAGTGCTTCTCCAGAAACTTCATGGACAAGCGGAACGTATACCGGTGCCGGGTACAACGCCTTTACATTTTATACTCGACTATCTTGTTGGGATTGAGGAACTGCTCTCGCTGTGCAGCATCCAAATGGGCCACAGTGCGTGTCAGTGCCGAGCCCGAGCCAGAGCCAGAACCAGAACCAGAACTCTTGTGCTTGCTACAGCCATCGGCTCCACTGCCAGCGCTTCCGACACCTCCACCGCCGCCAGGTCCACCTCCGCTCGTACGTCCCGAGTCTGTGCCAATTGGCTGATAGACTCCATCTGCGCTGACCACGCCCACATTGACACCGGCCACAACTGGCTGCTGCAAATAGCCCGAGTATTGTGGAGGCACCTGGTAGCTGGATGGCGGCTGCTGTGAAATGGCACGCGGCTGCTCCGTATGCGCAATGGGATACTGCTGCTGATGCGCATAGTCCTAGCTGCTGCCGCCCCCGCCAACTACAGTAGCTGCACCACCAACAAAACCACCGCATTATTATGGAGTTCAGAACGTGCACCATGATATTCAAGGCGTCAATTTTGTGGATGTCTGCAGTAGGAAGAAAAGATTGAAGTGAGCAAGCGACAGTGAGATAGAGAGAGAGGAAATGTATTGACTCCGCCGTGTACCCATTTAAATGTCTAAAAAGGTTTAAGAAAGTCAAAAGATCTATCTTCGAGTCATAATCGGTATTTATGTATATTTCGCAGAGTACAAATGTGCACACCGATACCTTTTTTTCACATAAGAGGACATTTTTCGACTTCAAAATTCGGATATAAGAAAGCAGCATCTACAACTCCAGACATTATAGTTTATATTCTTGATGGATAACGAGCGGTCCGTCTGAACATTCCAATGTTTTATATGTATACTCTTCATGCTCCTTGTCGGCCAGGCCCACTCTTATGAATTATGAATTGAAGTATTGCATTTGTAGCCTATCGCAAAATAAAAGAAAATATGAGACCTGCATGTGCTCTATCGGCGCCTAACATTTATCTTTATTCTTAACCCAGTTTTTGGAATGGTCTTAATAACATATTACAGTTGTTACGACAAATATTCACTAGCTAGATTTGAATTAAATGTAATGGGCTAAGTTTAAAACTGTATTCATAGTGTGGAGACTGGACCCTAGGTTTGGTCCTTGGGTCCTTGGCAGCGATCTGCTTGCTCTACATATTAGCAAATCCACGGGCCAGGACTCGCTTATTGGAAGACGATGCCATTTCTAGGGCAAATATAATATCATGGGTTGCATCAACATATGCAAAGCAGGCCAGATAATTGATCAGCAGCAAGACCGAACAAAGGGGAATGTCGAGAATTGGCTTGAAGTGCGAGAGAAGGCCGTTGATCACTTGGCCCTGAAACATCAGCAATGGACACATGAAAATCCACAAAATGCCATGGACAATGCAAGGAGGAAGATCATTTTTATCTTCACAGCATGCCCATACAATTAATAGAATCTAACCCGTCAGTATCGTCACAATTAGCCAAACAAATCCCATGTATAGAATCGCGGTAAATCGCGTGGGCAGCCAAGATCCGAGCAACAGAAGGAGTACCATCAGACATATGATTTCTAGCACTACAAGCAGATCTGTCTCGTCCTGTTCGATCAGTATAAAGGCATTGCCCAGTATGAGCATCAGGGCTATGGCACAGCAGGGAACCCAGTTGTGTGGAAAGCGGCTTCGCAGCCACATGACGTTCACATAGATGCAGAATGAGATGAAGGCGAGCACGAAAAATACCGCGGCGGGAACATTGTTCCGTTCAGCAGGATCAGCACGCATCAGGCCAACCAAGTGCACCATTATCACGGAAAATACTATAAAGACAAGGGTAGTTCCATATACCTGCAGATAATAACCGCGCACGGTCTGCGGGAATCCACGTGGCGGTTCGCTCATCAAATTGATTTTGTCGTTCGTATCGATGTTTTTTTGTTTTTTCTTTTGTTTTTTTTTGCTATCAAAGTGTAGCTACTTGTCAGTGCCTGTCAGTTAGAAAGTTTGTCAGTCAGCGGGAATCCACGTGGCGGTTCGCTCATCAAATTGATTTTGTCGTTCGTATCGATGTTTTTTCTTTTGTTTTTTTTTGCTATCAAAGTGTAGCTACTTGTCAGTGCCTGTCAGTTAGAAAGTTTGTCAGTCGGTGGGAAAATGGAACTTTTACTTGACAAACAGCATGCATAACAAATCTGCGTCAGCGCCGGAGCTCTACGTACGGTCAGAGGAAACGCAAACGGAGTCAAGGAAGCACAGACATACGACCATCAACATGCCGGTCGAGGAAAATGTCATCTCGTACGATCCAAGCTTAAACACTCAGTATTGGCCACACGCCGAATCGAGGCAACTCCGTCCGCATACCCAGAATGTTTAATGATATACCCTCGCGGCTGGCCTTCCTCTCCTACGTGTATGTGCTGTTGGGCGTGCAGGTGGCTCTGTCCACGATGCAGTGGCTCCTCTCGACCTATCGCTGGCGGCCGCAGCTGAATGGACCGGAGCGGAATTTCAATGTGCTGCTGCTGTTGCTGACCTGGGTGAATCTGACGTGGGCGTTTCTTGGCTTCCGCCGGCTGCAGTTCACGTATCCCTTGAACTGGATCATCTTCCTGAACATGTTTGAGAGCCTCACTCTGCTCATTATGTTCCTATGCGTGCGTGAATTCGGCCTGACCTGGTATATCATTCTGATTGGTTTGGCTGTGTTGTTAATCTACACGCCCCTGGGCCTCTGGAGACCTCCCCACTTGACCACGAACCTATGGATTTTGGTATTTCTAAGCATCACGGTCTTCGCCATCAGCACTCTAACCCTGCTCACTGGCCTAGCCATGCACTTGTATCTGCCGCTGACTTTTTGCGTGACGCTATTCGGACCGTGGATTATGTACAACACGTTTCGATTGCACATTATCTCCCGTGACAGGCACTCGAGGTTAGACTACTTGGAGCAAGCGGCCAAAATTTACATAGCCTTCGGCTGCACTGTGGGCGGTTTGGTGGTAGTGAGTCGCATTGCCAGCGGCTCCATTGAGAGTGAGAGCTGCAGGGACGTGGCGTTTTGTCATAAGCGATCGGTTAGCATCACGTATGGTCCGGGAAATTGAATTTATAAAACAGGAAATCATTTGACTTTGCCAGAGCAATGTCGCATACTGTTTTATTGCTATATACATTTGGATAACTCTTTACTTACCGGGATTGTGGACCAGCAGCCAGTAGTACATGGTGACAATAAAGGCGTAAACTGTCGCACAGGTGTAGAGCACCCAGTAGAGGTGATGCAGGCGCACAACCTCAAAGTCCTCACGCTCCACCATCATGCCCTGGGTGACTATCCAAGCGGCCAGCCATGCCTGCACAGTGCAAAACAGCAGTCCCCAGTGGGTCAGGTAGATCCACCATTTCGCATAGTGGTGCTCGAAGTGCTCCCTCGGTGCGCCCAATGTCCAGCAGCGAGCAGACCAATGCCGCCAAACAGGTTATCGCTGTTATCCAACGATAAAACAGGTACACAATACGTACCTGAGTGTTGCGCTGCTACTGCGTATGATAGTTTGTGGGTATAGATATTAGTGAAAGATTCAAAATTGTTTTCATTAAGAACATTTCTTCCTAGAATAATAAAACACATTGTATTCCGATTTCTTTGGGTCTTCACGTAACGTACGTAACAATGGATCACTTAGCACACTAGTTTTAAGTGATTCCCTAAGCGATAAGCAGGACTAATATGTATACATTAATTTAGTTAAGTGTATAAACTATCAACGCAGATCCTAGCCCCGGCAAGGCCAAAGTCCTACATCCCTACATCCACACGAGCCCGCGGCTGGTTCACTAAGACGATCCACTTGCCGAGTAATTGACTACTCTCCATGCATGAGCTATTTTTCCAACTACAATTTAACCAGATTAACTTAGCACTCTCGAAGACAGTGTCGTAGGACCAGGATGCCCATGGATTCTTTCGATCTTCATTTCTTACGCCCCATTCCCATTTAAGCTGATCCCACTTGGTCAAAAAGATATTGTGATATATTGTACTCGAGTTAAAAACACTAAAGAGTATTCTCTGATTGGCTTTGTATTTCATTTCCGCTTACCTGGCACAGATAGAAGTTATGCCGATGAACGTGATCCGGGGTAAATTCCGGAAAGCAGCTGTTCCACAACTTGCTAACCATCATTCTCTGATTGCCCAGGCAGCTGCTGGCGTTGGCAAACTGATTGAAGCCCTCACAGCTGTCGTGCGAGGGGTATTGGTAGGACTGATAGGCCTGTTGCTGCTGCGATTGCTGCTGCTGCTGCTGCTGCTGGTGTTAGTGCTGATGCTGATGTTGGTGCTGATGATGTTGGTGCTGATGATGTTGGTGTTGCTGCTGCTGCTGCTGGTAGTGATGATAGCGTTGTTGTTCCGTTTCACGATACGATTGATTGCCACTTCCTTCGCTCCTGCTGCCCCCGCCGCCTCCTACTCCTCCAGTCCCTCCTCCGGTTGCTCCTGCTCCGGCTAAGCCGCCGTGCTCCGTTTGATATTCGTTTTGAGGCGGCGTCTTGTGGCTGTGTCTGCTTCCGCCGCCGCCGCTGTTGCTGCTGCTGTAAGGGCGCAGAAAATCGGGCAGATCAAGATCGAGTATGTGCGCCAGCTGTGCCTCTTCGTCGTCGTCGTCGTCGTACTCTGGATGGTGATTGCTATTGTATTGCAGGAAACGCAAGTCCTCGAGACTCTCGCAGTCCGTGGATAGCAATGCCGTCGGCAGGCACTCCTCAAGTAGATCGTCCTCGTCCTCTGTAGTGCTGGCAAGGCCCGGCAGGTAGCCGTAGTTGTCGTAGGCGTCGTAGCGCCGGCGTGGCGTGGCCTTGTAGCGATAGCCGCCAGCTTGCAGCTCCTCTTCCGCCGCTGCTACCGCCGCCGCTGAGTAATCCTGAAACGGCTCGGCTGCGACTATTGCGGGCGGTCGGCTGCTGCTGCTGCTGCTGAAGTAGTAATCGGTGGCTACGCTGGGCGCTGGTGGCGGTGGTGGCAGCACCGGTTCCGGCAGAGGCGGCAGATAGCCAGGTGAACTGCCCGTCGATGCTAACAGCGGCGTGGGCGACGCGTCGAAGTTGATCAGCGCTGCAGCAGGATAGCCGCCACCACTGTAGCCTAGGCGATACGGATACGGAGCGCCGCCGGTGCTGCTGCTGCCAATGTAAATGTGCGCCGAGGTGGACGGCAGATAGTACCAGCTGGCTAGATTGCTGCTGCCCAGTCCGAAACCCAAGCCCACGCCCAAGCCGAGACCCAGCCCGCTGGAGCTGCTGCTGCCGCGACTGTAGTAATAGCTATACTGTTACTGTTGCTGCTGCTGCTGTTGGTGCTGGTGATGTTGGTGCTGGTGTTGCTGCAGTGGCGTATAACCGTAGTGATTGCTGCTCGTGAGCCAGCGATGTCGCCCAGGTGTGCTTAGACGCTCGTAGTGCTGTCGCTGATGGTAGAGGATTTGCTGCTGCTGTTGGGCTAGCTGCTGTTGGTGCTGTTGCTGCTGCAACTCACGCTCGAGCCGTTGCAGCAGCAGTTGTTGTTGCAGCTATTGGATTTGCAGCTGCTGCTGCTGTTGGGCGAGCAATTGCTGCTGCACTTGCTGCTGTTGCTGTCGCTGCAGCTGCAGCTGTTGTTGCGTCTGCTGTGTCTGTAGTTGCGCTAGCTGCTGCTGCTGTTGTTGCTGTTGGCCACTAATTGGCTCTGGTCTAAAGTAAAACTGCGCGTAATCCAATGTGAAGGCGTTGCTGTTTACTTAGCCTCGCGCCTACCACTTAACAAGTGTTGTTGCGGTTGCTGCAGCTGTTGCTTTTCCAGTTGTTGTTGTTGTTGTTGATGTTGTGTCTGCGGTTGCAGTAGCTCTTACAATTACAGTTGTTGCTGAAAGTAGAACAAGTAAAAAATGCGCGCTAAGTCAAGTACTTATTCACATGCAAAGTGTCGCGATGACGCCGTATGCGTAATACCAGACTATTAGGACACTAATTAGACGGGGCTTACATCGACATTAAATAATCAATTACTGTCTGTTATTATCTTTAGGCATAAGTCAATTTTCAGAACTTGTGTTTAATGTCGTGCTGCAATAGTAGGGAAAGATAAGTTTATGTGCATAGTCATTCACCAGTGGGGTCCAGTCGACCATGATTAACTTATAAATAAATATGACACCAAGCATATTTCTACGCTGAATTTAAGAGGCGCGATCTTTCATCAGGAGTATATACTCGCATATGGTGACAACCGATCAACCAGATCCAGGTTTTATTAACAAAGGGAAAAAAATAAGATTTGATTCTTTACAGCTTTTATTCGACTGACAATATGAGATACTCATACCGAATATGTTCTCTTTGGCTCGTAATCCCTACACGATAAACATCTGTACCAGGAAAATAAAAGGAAAGGAAAACTTGAAATTAACTTGATTTAATCTTGATACAGTCAGATAATCTCAAAGAGCTGAAGCCATAACACTTTTATGAAGGTATGGTTTCGTATACCAAATGCAAATGTAACATTTTCATATTCTCTTAGCACCCAAATGTGAATGCAATGTGTTCTGGATTATTAGCTACCTTCTCTTCATCTCGTCGTTGTCGACATTATCATCGACATTTAATTATTTTCCATTTATGTTTGCACTTTTGACAGTTATTTATATTGATGGGATTATAATATTATATATTTAACAAGGTGCTATTATCTTTGACATGTAAACTTTTTTGTGTATATGCATCGTAATTATGTATGTACGCATTGAAATTCTCGCCTGCTTTTTAAGTAACCAACAAATCTGACTAACAAAATGAACTGAATATACAAAATAGAATAAGCGGAAAGCGGTTATTGCAAATCCTCATTGGTTTCTCTAATGGAGCAGCTAATGTTTTGTGTACATCGCTTGCCAGGGACAAGCAAGCCGACAAACAATCTGAATTATATATGCCAAATGATGAAACAACAACTGCACAACTAACAGCCGACAACAGCAATGAAACCGACCACTTTAGCAACAGCAATAAAGGCAGCAGCAGCAGCAGCAGCGGCAACAGCAATAAAATCAGATCAGCGTGGCAACAGCAGCAAAGCAAATGGCGTCCAGCGACTTCCGGTGCGGCCATTTTGGTTGGTCGCTCGCTCGGTTCCATTGAGTTCGCTTCAGTTGGCCGAGCAGTTGGACAGCGGGGAAGTGAGGCAGAGAGGTGCGGGCGCTAGCTTATGCATTTTGTTTGGGCATGTCTTTGTGTACTCGGGTGTTGCTTGTGTGTTATTTGTGTACAGCTTGTGCTTGTCTGCGTCCTCTGACGTCAGCAATATCGGCTTGTTGTTGTTGTTATTACCCCTGTTTACACAGCTGCGACAAGGGTCGTATTTGTTGTTATTGCTGCCTGTCGCTCCTTCTGCTGCTACTGCTGCTGCTGCTGCTGCTGCTACTGGCTGTTGCAATATTTACACTTGCAATTTGCTTAAACAACATTCAGAACGGCGACTGCCCAAACCTTCAGGCAACCCAAGGACTTCAACTACAACAGTCTAGCATGCATACAAAGCAACACACACAGACGCACTCGCGCACACATCCTATGTTGGCGCCGAGAGTCGCGCCGGGCGCGTATTTGGCAGGGATTTCTAGCGTCGAAAAGAAACAACATTCGAATCGATGTACGATACGACACGATTCAATTCGCTACGTACGATTGGCTGAAATCTTTATTATCTTTTATTATTTAATGATCTACATATATTTAACAAGTTTATGAGACTTACATTCGTGCTCCGCACGCGCTTATCTTCTCTTACACTTCTGCTCAGCTGCAAGCACAAAACGAAAGTGAACCTCGACGAAAAGGCAAATTGTGCAGCTGCGTGATATCGACTTCTGTATGTACAAACTAATTCTAACGGTGCACTTCCAGCGTAAGAAGTGAGCGCCGCTTACAGAAAAATGCGATTCCCAGTAGGACTTAGCGAACGACCGTGCAGTGTGTTACCAACTTTAATGTCAAGCTTAGCTAGCTTGACGGCGGGCGAGTAATAATTCCATCGGCGGTTCGCACCATGGCGCTTCGGACCTGGCCGTCTTTAGAACGGTGCACGTCGACTACCACTCCTCTTGTCAGAGTGCGGCAGGATCTCCGACAGTATTGACTTTGTGGAACGCACCATTCGTTCCCACGATCCTCCCATGTGGGGTGATCCTGGTGGAATAAAGGTAAACTCAAGTTCCGGGTATTGTCGCTCGATCAGCGCCGGCGATATACGTTCAATTTCATCTTTTAATATTCTGCTAGCGCCTCTGAAATTTGTGCCATTGTCCGACAGCATGCGGCGGGGGCAGCCGCGTCTGGCCACGAACGACTTCAGAACGCATAGGTTTGAGTCAGTCGAGAGCGACGTAGCTATATCTAGGTGAACGGCGCGTACCGTGAGGCATGTGAACAGCACACCCCAGCGCTTCTCACGACGCCGTCCAACGACAATGTCGTAGGGTCCAAAGTAATCCACTCCGGTATATGTGAACGGTGGAGTATAGGGCGATAGTCGTTCGATTGGCAGGTCGCTCATCTCTGGTGGCTTTGGGCGGGCGCGTCGTATACGGCACGCTGGGCAAGCACTGGAGACTTCTTTCACCAAGGCTCGCAAGCTACAGACCCAGTACTGCTGACGCAGTTCGTTTACGACGATTTCGTTGTGCAGGTGATGATATTTGCGGTGATAAAACTCAACAAGCAGATACGTCAATCGATGTCGTCTTGGCAGAATTATCGGGCGTTTTACGCAGACTTCAACTCCTTCTACATGTCTATCCGTCCCTTAATACGTAGAATGCCCGAGTCATCTATATAAGGAGAGAGCTTGAAGAGCAGGCTTTTGCGATCGGTTAGGCGGCGACCGGACTTTAGGGAGGTAATCTCACTATAAAACTCCTCTTCTTGGCATATTCGAATAAAAATCACATCCATTTCTTTGCTGCGTTTAAGGAGCAGCATCTTCTGCAGCTCTAATCGCCCGTCCAATTTGGTCTTCTTAGTAACAATCCGTAGGAAATCCAGTACGCATAGCTGTGCGGCTCTCAATTTCTCCAGCTTGCTGAAGTGCTGCAGATCCGGAAGGATACATCTCCAAGAGGACGTGTGATTGGCTTGTTCTTCAGCATGGTATAACATGTTTATTGCCGAGCCCTTTTCTGTGCGTGGCAACTGCGATTCTTCTAGATACAAAAATGGTGGTCCATTGAACCACCTGGTCGAGCCGTGAATTTCGGGCGTTTTGGTCCATTTTGTGCCATCGTCTGCCACGTTTTGAGCTGATGGGACCCAGCGCCAGCTGTCCACATCTGATTCTTCTAAAATCTCTCCGATGCGAAGCGCTACGAATTGTTGGAACTTTCGAGCATCAGACTGGATCCAGTAGAGCACGTCCTTTGAGTCCGTCCAAAATGTTCGTCTATGTATGCGTACCGACGTTTCATTTTGGATACATTTGGCCAGTCTCAGACCTAAGACTGCGGCCATTAGTTCCATACGAGGTATAGACACGGGCTTACTCTCGTTTTTGAGGCGGCTAAACTGCAATGTACTTGGCCATCATGTTCAGCCCGCAAATATACAACTGCTGCATAAGCACGAATGTGTGCATCTGTACAGTCTGGGTTCGGCTCACCCACTTCATACACCGTGGAATACGGACGGTATTCAACTTTGAAACTAGATCTAGCCAGTGTCGCCAATCCACTTCGTCTTCTTTGGTAAGGTCGTCATCCCATCCGATGTTGGATCGCCATATGTTCTGAAGGATGATCTTGGCGCGTATATTAAAGAATACTAGCAGCCCAAGCGGGTCGAAAATAGACATGACCACGCTTAGAACGCGTCTTTTAGTTGGGCGCTCCTTGCTTTTGCAAGCAAGTTCGGCTTTACCACAAAAGTCAACAGATCTTGTCCAGGTAGCCCCCACAGGCCCAGGACCTTTTCTTGCGCTTCATCCTGAGCGCTGATACGCTTGTCCAAGCCCTCACAGTCGTCTTCCATCGCCTGCATAACTTGCTTTGAATTTGATGTCAAGTGGCGCATCTCGAAACCGCCACTAGCATGAATCATTTTTACAGTCTCAGCTAACTGCATCATTTGGGATTCTGAATCTACCGACTGCAGCCAGTCGTCTACAAATGTGTTTTCGCAAATCGCCTTTACGGCATCCGGATGCTCCGCTACGAACCGCTCGGCATTGCGATTCTTGACGTAATTTGCTAGGGCTGGCGAACAGGATGCTCCGAACGTCATGACTTGCATAACGTACGTTTCGGGAGAGCGGGACGAATCTCCATCACGCCAGAGAAACTTCTGAGCCGCTTGGTCTTCTCGGCGCACCTTGACCTAATGAAACATTTCCCGTATGTCGCCGGATACGGCGATAGGGGGCTCTCTGAAGCGTATTAGCACGCCCATCAAAGATGCTAGTGTATCTGGACCTTTAAGCAAACAATCGTTCAGCGACGTGCCACTAACTTTGGCGGCTGCATCCCATACCAAGCGTGTCTTTAGCTTGTTCGGATTGGTGACTGTAACGATAGGAAGAAACCACGACATCGTGTTAGCTACTAACTCACTATCCTTCAGCCGGCGGATATATCCTTTCTGTTTATAGTCGTGCATCGTGTTCATCATGAACTCCTTTAGTGGTGGGTCTTTGAACATCTTTGCCTCTAGACATTTAAGGCGCTTAACTGCCATCTGGTAAGAGTCTGGTATATGAATGCGATCAAACCGCCATAGCAGGCCAGTCTGCCAGCGCTTTTTGTCTTCCAGATAAGTTGTTGTTGCCTCCATTATCTGCATCGAGCGTTCGTCCTCTCTGGATCTCAGCGGATTTGAGGACACGCTGACACCTAGTGACTCCAGGGCAAAATAGCTCTTCAGAGCCTCATCCATCCCACGTGTCGTGCTGCACTGGCAAATATGTAGCAGACGAGGCGTGGTGCTTTCACCCACCATAGGGCGGCCATATACAGCCCATCCTAGTCTGCTTCGCGCTGCTATGACGTCGTCGTTTTCACCTTCTCGTATCTCCAGGGGTGCAGTTATTTTGATGTTGTCCAAGCCGATAATCAGCTGAGCCTTTACGTTGTTATACGGCAGGATGGGAAGCATAGATAAATACTTCCGAGACTTAAGCAACTGTGGCCCGATACTTTGCTCTGGTAAGTCCAAGTTCGCTACAGTTCGCACGTTTTTCAACGCATACTGTACCGCATTATGTTCTGGAGCTGAAATGCTCACAGCCACAGACATAGACTCAGGTTCGTTCTTGGTTATGTCGCCTGTCCATTTGAGACACAGCTGGGTCGCCGGACCATCTAGTTCCAACTCGTCTGCAAGCGCTCTTTCTATTAGCGTACACTCAGCTCCTTCATCCACTAATGCATATGCGCGCACGCTTTTTGATTTACTATAGAGCGTGATTGGAACATATCGAAACAGTGTCTTACTTGCTGACCTGGCATGAAACATAACGGCAGATTCCATTGACATTGACTTGTTGCTACCTTGGCCCGTGTGCTCATCTTTACTACCGCTCGTGGTAGGCGTATGTAGCTGTACATGGTGCGTTGACTCTCAACCATCCACGTGACATTTCTTCTTTGTTTTACAAAAGCAGAGCGGCTTTTCCTTGACAAGTTCCCACCGCTGTTTTGTACCCATGGCTCTAAAGTCGCCGCAATCTGAAAGACGGTGATTACCAGCGCACTTTGCACATGAAACTCTCTCCTGTTCCTGTTGATAACGCTGTTGCTGCGAACCCTCAGGGTTGTCTACCGTGCTGTGCACAAAAATTCGCTCTCTAGTGGTTTTCGTGGAGCTCTTCTTTTCGTTATCAGTCCGTGGTATCTCGTAGGGCGTGACCATAGTGGCGCACATAGCCACATTAAACAGCCAGTTATCAAAGGTGGCCAAACTACTACCATCATTTGACATGGTCGATGCCGACCCCAGTCCAATTTCATATTGCTGGGCATCTTAGCAACAAGTTCGTTTAACAGCGCGGGATCGTAAAGATATTCGTGCATACCAATGGCCGCTATCGTTGCGCAGTAGTTTTGGACAGCTAAGGCCAGTCGGATAACAGTGTTCAAATTGTCCGATTTTATTGCGGGCTCCTCTCGTAGCTTTTGCTGCAACGCAGCATGTACTATTTCAGAGCGGTATCATAAGCTTTCCACGCACCGCATCCAGGGCTTGCCCTTTGAGGCACTTCTGAAGCCGGATGAGATTTTCCTCATTGCTGAATCCACATCTCTCTGTGGATTGCTCATAATTGCTGATAAAGATCAACCATTCCTCTAGTTTGCCAGTAAATATTGGTAAATCTTTGCTGATTACGTGTCGCGCACTGATTTGCGCAGATGTCAGCAGTCCATTCCAAGGCGTCGCAGCATTAGAATGTACATTATCGAATTGCTGCCGCGGCGGGTGCTCTATCGATCTATTAAGCGCTCCCAGACCTGTGTGGCCCATGTTCGCGGCAGTACTGGGCTCCGTAGCCTGGTTAAACACCGCCGTGTTTGCTTGATATGACAAACTAGGGTGTACACTCCAATTAGCCGCAACCTGTTTCTGCTTGCAGATCACGTTCTGGCATCCCAAAGGGTTGAAGAATGCTCCTTCTTTCTCAGTTCTTTGCTGCGTCGGTGTTGAACTTTCCCTTGGACCAGTAGCTGCAGACGACGTAGACGGCCAGCCGCTATAACTTTCTATGTTTGCTGCTCCGCTACCCTTTTCTAGGCCGGCGACTTTATCTTGAACTCCAGCGAGGACAGGCGATCCGTCAGCCTGTCCCGTTGACCATGCCGTTACAAGCGTTGCAGTTCCACCGGGTTGATTACTACTTGTCGTGCTTCTCGCACTTGCATCTTGTTCATCACCGTCAGCCATCTCGACACACCAATACAGTGAAGTCCGCTTTGAGGTTATGGCAACACGTGTCTCTATAGGCAGCTCAGGTTGTGACTTTGCAAGTCGCTTGCTTCGCAGAAATCTCCGCCGTAGCAGAGAATACCTCAGACACTCTCTGCAGCAGAGAATATTTCAGAATGTTGGCGCCGAGAGTCGCGCCGGGCGCGTATTTGGCAGGGATTTCTATCGTCGAAAAGAGACAACATTCGATTCGATGTACGATACGACACGATTCAATTCGCTACGTACGATTGGTTGAAATCTTTATTATCTTTCATTATTTAATGATCTACATATATTTAACAAGTTTTTGAGACTTACATTCGTGCTCCGCACGCGCTTATCTTCTCTTACACTTCTGCTCAGCTGCAAGCACAAAACGAAAGTGAACCTCGACGAAAAGGCAAATTGTGCAGCTGCGTGATATCGACTTCTGTATGTACAAACTAATTCTAACTGTGCACTTCCAGCGTAAGAAGTGAGCGCCGCTGACAGAAAAATGCGATTCCCAGTAGGACTTAGTGACAATAGACATTTTCACTTCGCCCCGTAACATCCTATATCTTTAGGGCCCTCGATTCAACATTAACTATCGTACAACTATTATCTGGGCTCTGAGCAATCAATTATTATTCATTAATCTGTTTAATATTGCATTCAACTGGTTTAACATCATACAAACTATTTTGTTTTATTTCTTATTAATGTTTAAATATTTGATTTAGATAATCCAGTATAGTTTTCAATATTGTGCACTTATTATTCGTTTGACTTTATTTATTGGTTTAACGCAGCATTTGCGATTGCTTCAAAATACTCAGTTACTCGTTAACTAATTTATATTGTTGGTTTTTGTTTTCTTATTCTTTCTGTGCCTTATGCTTTTTTTTATTTTGTTTTTATTTTTGGTAAACTATAAGCAGTGCCAAGCATGTCCTAAACTTAACATTTATTTATAAATTTAACAAAAAAATTACTTTTTCGTGTGCGTGTGTTTTTGTTACGCCTAAGCACAGTGTCCCTTATGCGAGCGAATTCCAACGAAAAACCTCACCCCTTAATTGCCGCATCCAGGACACTTGGCACGCGTCTGTTGTACTCCTGCACCGATATATGTGTGTTATGTTTGGTGAAGATAAAACAGGATATAAACAATTGCAATAGAGTTGAAAGTGAAACATAGTTTTAATGGATGTGTGTTTGCCACATTTTAGGCAGTAACCAACTGAATTATTAATTAATGGACGCTCTGTGTTAATATAGTTGCCTACTTATTTCTGAACACAATTGCTGTCAATTAAATTAAGGTGTGTGTTAAGGTGCTTGTGTGTGTGTGTGTGATGTTGGTATTGGTTGTAACATAAAAATGTTCAACTTAGTCCATTGAAAATATTTTAAATTGCCCAAAATCGATGAATCTGTCTATATACTCTATTCAGGATACGACAACTACATACATCCATAGTTAAAATATATTATTTCGCTGTGGCTGACAATCTGGTCGGCGCTTGCGCACAAAACGAATTACTACTGTAGCTGGCAAAGCGGCACACTTACAAAAACTGGCAAAGCTTTTACAAAATTACGAAACTACTTTACAGCTACGAATACCAAATACTGGCTACAATACCAACTGCTAGAAACCAGGCAACCACAAACCCAAATGCGACACTAAGCATACTAAGACCTATTGAGCCTGGGTGCTGGGCAGCTGGCTTGGAAATTAAACTGCAAAAGCAAATCTTAAACTAACCACTGTGCGCGTGCGAATCGGCTGCCGCCAGGTGGCGCTGCTCCTCGTTGACGGCCTGACGCGCCGCCTCGCATTGCGCACAGTGCTTCTCCAGAAGCTTCATGGACAAGCGGAACGTATACCGGTGCCGGGTACAACGCCTTTACATTTTATACTCGACTATCTTGTTGGGATTGAGGAACTGCTCTCGCTGTGCAGCATCCAAATGGGCCACAGTGCGTGTCAGTGCTGAGCCCGAGCCAGAGCCAGAACCAGAACCAGAACTCTTGTGCTTGCTAGAGCCATCGGCTCCACTGCCAGCGCTTCCGACACCTCCACCGCCGCCAGGTCCACCTCCGCTCGTACGTCCCGAGTCTGTGCCAATTGGCTGATAGACTCCATCTGCGCTGACCACGCCCACATTGACACCGGCCACAACTGGCTGCTGCAAATAGCCCGAGTATTGTGGAGGCACCTGGTAGCTGGATGGCGGCTGCTGGGAAATGGCACGCGGCTGCTCCGTATGCGCAATGGGATACTGCTGCTGATGCGCATAGTCCTAGCTGCTGCCGCCGCCGCCAACTACAGAGCTGCACCACCAACAAAACCACCGCCTCCACCCATGCGTGAGCCCGAGTCATCATTGAGCCCCTCTCCCATCTCGCCATCCCGATTGTGGCCTCCGCGTATGCAGAGCTTGGTAAAGAGCCAGACGCGTCCACGGTAGAGCAAATAACAGCAGAAGTGCACGAAGAACGTGAAAATGATGGCACACGCCGTCACAATGATGGCCTTGCCTGGCTTGGTCCAGTCCATCATCGGATAAATGGCAGTTTGGTTTTTCCTAATTTCCAATTCCAAGCAACACAATTAATTGACATACTAAATGAGTGGGATCCAACTGAGATATATGCCAGTGTGCTTACCTGTCTGTGCCGCCGGCCAAGAAGTAAATGCCCGTAAAAATGGCATACGCCAGCCCAATGCCTGTGGTAAAGTAGGTGTGGCTCATCTTAATCGGATGCCCCACAATGGCCAGGTCGATGAGCATTATTATGGAGTTCAGAACGTGCACCATGATATTCAAGGCGTCAATTTTGTGGATGTCTGCAGTAGGAAGAAAAGATTGAAGTGAGCAAGCGACAGTGAGATAGAGAGAGAGGAAATGTATTGACTCCGCCGTGTACCCATTTAAATGTCTAAAAAGGTTTAAGAAAGTCAAAAGATCTATCTTCGAGTCATAATCGGTATTTATGTATATTTCGCAGAGTACAAATGTGCACACCGATACCTTTTTTTCACATAAGAGGACATTTTTTGACTTCAAAATTCGGATATAAGAAAGCAGCATCTACAACTCCATACATTATAGATTATATTCTTGATGGATAACGAGCGGTCCGTCTGAACATTCCAATGTTTTATATGTATACTCTTCATGCTCCTTGTCGGCCAGGCCCACTCTTATGAATTATGAATTGAAGTATTGCATTTGTAGCCTATCGCAAAATAAAAGAAAATATGAGACCTGCATGTGCTCTATCGGCGCCTAACATTTATCTTTATTCTTAACCCAGTTTTTGGAATGGCCTTAATATCATATTACAGTTGTTACGACAAATATTCACTAGCTAGATTTGAATTAAATGTAATGGGCTAAGTTTAAAACTGTATTCATAGTGTGGAGACTGGACCCTAGGTTTGGTCCTTGGGTCCTTGGCAGCGATCTGCTTGCTCTACATATTAGCAAATCCACGGGCCAGGACTCGCTTATTGGAAGACGATGCCATTTCTAGGGCAAATATAATATCATGGGTTGCATCAACATATGCAAAGCAGGCCAGATAATTGATCAGCAGCAGGACCGAACAAAGGGGAATGTCGAGAATTGGCTTGAAGTGCGAGAGAAGGCCGTTGATCACATGGCCCTGAAACATCAGCAATGGACACATGAAAATCCACAAAATGCCATGGACAATGCAAGGGGGAAGATCATTTTTATCTTCACAGCATGCCCATACAATTAATAGTATCGAACCCGTCAGCATCGTCACAATTAGCCAAACAAATCCCATGTATAGAATCGCGGTAAATCGCGTGGGCAGCCAAGATCCGAGCAGCAGAAAGAGTACCATCAGACATATGATTTCTAGCACTACAAGCAGATCTGTCTCGTCCTGTTCGATCAGTATAAAGGCATTGCCCAGTATGAGCATCAGGGCTATGGCACAGCAGGCAACCCAGTTGTGTGGAAAGCGGCGTCGCAGCCACATGACGTTCACATAGATGCAGAATGAGATGAAGGCGAGCACGAAAAATACCGCGGCGGGAACATTGTTCCGTTCAGCAGGATCAGCACGCATCAGGCCAACCAAGTGCACCATTATCACGGAAAATACTATAAAGACAAGGGTAGTTCCATATACCTGCAGATAATAACCGCGCACGGTCTGCGGGAGTCCACGTGGCGGTTCGCTCATCAAGTTGATTTTGTCGTTCGTATCGATGTTTTTTTATTTTTTTCTTTTGTTTTTTTTTTTGCTATCAAAGTGTAGCTACTTGTCAGTGCCTGTCAGTTAGAAAGTTTGTCAGTCGGTGGGAAAATGGAACTTTTACTTGACAAACAGCATGCATAACAAATCTGCGTCAGCGCCGGAGCTCTACGTACGGTCAGAGGAAACGCAAACGGAGTCAAGGAAGCACAGACATACGACCATCAACATGCCGGTCGAGGAAAATGTCATCTCGTACGATCCAAGCTTAAACACTCAGTATTGGCCACACGCCGAATCGAGGCAACTCCGTCCGCATACCCAGAATGTTTAATGATATACCCTCGCGGCTGGCCTTCCTCTCCTACGTGTATGTGCTGTTGGGCGTGCAGGTGGCTCTGTCCACGATGCAGTGGCTCCTCTCGACCTATCGCTGGCGGCCGCAGCTGAATGGACCGGAGCGGAATTTCAATGTGCTGCTGCTGTTGCTGACCTGGGTGAATCTGACGTGGGCGTTTCTTGGCTTCCGCCGGCTGCAGTTCACGTATCCCTTGAACTGGATCATCTTCCTGAACATGTTTGAGAGCCTCACTCTGCTCATTATGTTCCTATGCGTGCGTGAATTCGGCCTGACCTGGTATATCATTCTGATTGGTTTGGCTGTGTTGTTAATCTACACGTCCCTGGGCCTCTGGAGACCTCCCCACTTGACCACGAACCTATGGATTTTGGTATTTCTAAGCATCACGGTCTTCGCCATCAGCACTCTAACGCTGCTCACTGGCCTAGCCATGCACTTGTATCTGCCGCTGACTTTTTGCGTGACGCTATTCGGACCGTGGATTATGTACAACACGTTTCGATTGCACATTATCTCCCGTGACAGGCACTCGAGGTTAGACTACTTGGAGCAAGCGGCCAAAATTTACATAGCCTTCGGCTGCACTGTGGGCGGTTTGGTGGTAGTGAGTCGCATTGCCAGCGGCTCCATTGAGAGTGAGAGCTGCAGGGACGTGGCGTTTTGTCATAAGCGATCGGTTAGCATCACGTATGGTCCGGGAAATTGAATTTATAAAACAGGAAATCATTTGACTTTGCCAGAGCAATGTCGCATACTGTTTTATTGCTATATACATTTGGATAACTCTTTACTTACCGGGATTGTGGACCAGCAGCCAGTAGTACATGGTGACAATAAAGGCGTAAACTGTCGCACAGGTGTAGAGCACCCAGTAGAGGTGATGCAGGCGCACAACCTCAAAGTCCTCACGCTCCACCATCATGCCCTGGGTGACTATCCAAGCGGCCAGCCATGCCTGCACAGTGCAAAACAGCAGTCCCCAGTGGGTCAGGTAGATCCACCATTTCGCATAGTGGTGCTCGAAGTGCTCCTCGGTGCGCCCAATGTCCAGCAGCGAGCAGACCAATGCCGCCAAACAGGTTATCGCTGTTATCCAACGATAAAACAGGTACACAATACGTACCTGAGTGTTGCGCTGCTACTGCGTATGATAGTTTGTGGGTATAGATATTAGTGAAAGATTCAAAATTGTTTTCAATAAGAACATTTCTTCCTAGAATAATAAAACACATTGTATTCCGATTTCTTTGGGTCTTCACGTAACGTACGTAACAATGGATCACTTAGCACACTAGTTTTAAGTGATTCCCTAAGCGATAAGCAGGACTAATATGTATACATTAATTTAGTTAAGTGTATAAACTATCAACGCAGATCCTAGCCCCGGCAAGGCCAAAGTCCTACATCCCTACATCCACACGAGCCCGCGGCTGGTTCACTAAGACGATCCACTTGCCGAGTAATTGACTACTCTCCATGTATGAGCTATTTTTCCAACTACAATTTAACCAGATTAACTTAACACTCTCGAAGACAGTGTCGTAGGACCAGGATGCCCATGGATTCTTTCGAGCTTCATTTCTTACGCCCCATTCCCATTTAAGCTGATCCCACTTGGTCAAAAAGATATTGTGATATATTGTACTCGAGTTAAAAACACTAAAGAGTATTCTCTGATTGGCTTTGTATTTCATTTCCGCTTACCTGGCACAGATAGAAGTTATGCCGATGAACGTGATCCGGGGTAAATTCCGGAAAGCAGCTGTTCCACAACTTGCTAACCATCATTCTCTGATTGCCCAGGCAGCTGCTGGCGTTGGCAAACTGATTGAAGCCCTCACAGCTGTCGTGCGAGGGGTATTGGTAGGACTGATAGGCCTGTTGCTGCTGCGATTGCTGCTGCTGCTGCTGCTGGTGGTGTTAGTGCTGATGCTGATGTTGATGCTGATGATGTTGGTGCTGATGATGTTGGTGTTGCTGCTGCTGCTGCTGCTAGTGATGATAGCGTTGTTGTTCCGTTGTAAGGGCGCAGAAAATCGGGCAGATCAAGATCGAGTATGTGCGCCAGCTGTGCCTCTTCGTCGTCGTCGTCGTCGTACTCTGGATGGTGATTGCTATTGTATTGCAGGAAACGCAAGTCCTCGAGACTCTCGCAGTCCGTGGATAGCAATGCCGTCGGCAGGCACTCCTCAAGTAGATCGTCCTCGTCCTCTGTAGTGCTGGCAAGGCCCGGCAGGTAGCCGTAGTTGTCGTAGGCGTCGTAGCGCCGGCGTGGCGTAGCCTTGTAGCGATAGCCGCCAGCTTGCAGCTCCTCTTCCGCCGCTGCTACCGTCGCCGCTGCGTAATCCTGAAACGGCTCGGCTGCGACTATTGCGGGCGGTCGGCTGCTGCTGCTGCTGCTGAAGTAGTAATCGGTGGCTACGCTGGGCACTGGTGGCGGTGGTGGCAGCACCGGTTCCGGCAGAGGCGGCAGATACCCAGGTGAACTGCCCGTCGATGCTAACAGCGGCGTGGGCGACGCGTCGAAGTTAATCAGCGCTGCAGCAGGATAGCCGCCACCACTGTAGCCTAGGCGATACGGATACGGAGCGCCGCCGGTGCTGCTGCTGCCAATGTAAATGTGCGCCGAGGTGGACGGCAGATAGTACCAGCTGGCTAGATTGCTGCTGCCCAGTCCGAAACCCAAGCCCACGCCCAAGCCGAGACCCAGCCCGCTGGAGCTGCTGCTGCCGCGACTGTAGTAATAGCTATACTGTTACTGTTGCTGCTGCTGCTGTTGGTGCTGGTGATGTTGGTGCTGGTGTTGCTGCAGTGGCGTATAACCGTAGTGATTGCTGCTCGTGAGCCAGCGATGTCGCCCAGGTGTGCTTAGACGCTCGTAGTGCTGTCGCTGATGGTAGAGGATTTGCTGCTGCTGTTGGGCTAGCTGCTGTTGGTGCTGTTGCTGCTGCAACTCACGCTCGAGCCGTTGCAGCAGCAGTTGTTGTTGCAGTTATTGGATTTGCAGCTGCTGCTGCTGTTGGGCGAGCAATTGCTGCTGCACTTGCTGCTGTTGCTGTCGCTGCAGCTGCAGCTGTTGTTGCGTCTGCTGCGTCTGTAGTTGCGCTAGCTGCTGCTGCTGTTGTTGTTGTTGCTGTTGTTGCTATTGGCCACTAATTGGCTCTGGTCTAAAGTAAAACTGCGCGTAATCCAATGTGAAGGCGTTGCTGTTTACTTAGCCTCGCGCCTACCACTTAACAAGTGTTGTTGTGGTTGCTGCAGCCGTTGCTTTTCCAGTTGTTGTTGTTGTTGTTGATGTTGTGTCTGCGGTTGCAGTAGCTCTTACAATTACAGTTGTTTCTGAAAGTAGAACAAGTAAAAAATGCGCGCTAAGTCAAGTACTTATTCACATGCAAAGTGTCGCGATGACGCCGTATGCGTAATACCAGCCTATTAGGACACTAATTAGACGGGTATTAAGTATACGCCGTGTAGTCTCAACTGCTCAAGATTCAGCGAAGGAGTTTGCAAAGGAAAAGCATACAACATCAGGAACATCAATTGAAGTTGGAGATTTGCACATGAAGTCACAAAGCAAATGCTTTGAATGCATCAAATGAGATTCCCAGCCTCAATAAAACTGAATATACATAAGAGAATGGGCACAGACAGCTGAAATCATTAAAAATGTTGCATAGATAAATTAATATTCATTTATTTAGAAACATTTTAATTAAATTGCAAAAAAATCAACTATTAATGAAGGCTTTCATCGACATTAAATAATCAATTACTGTCTGTTATTATCTTTAGGCATAAGTCAATTTTCAGAACTTGTGTTTAATGTCGTGCTTAATTTAAGAGGCGCGATCTTTCATCAGGAGTATATACTCGCATATGATGACAACCGATCAACCAGATCCAGGTTTTATTAACAAAGGGAAAAAAATAAGATTTGATTCTTTACAGCTTTTATTTGACTGATAATATGAGATACTCATACCGAATATGTTCTCTTTGGCTCGTAATCCCTACACGATAAACATCTGTACCAGGAAAATAAAAGGTAAGGAAAACTTGAAATTAACTTGATTTAATCTTGATACAGTCAGATAATCTCAAAGAGCTGAAGCCGTAACACTTTTATGAATGTATGGTTTCGTATACCAAATGCAAATATAACATTTTCATATTCTCTTACCCAAATGTGAATGCAATGTGTTCTGGATTATTAGCTACCTTCTCTTCATCTCGTCGTTGTCGACATTATCATCGACATTTAATTATTTTCCATTTATGTTTTTGACAGTTATTGATATTGATGGGATTATAATATTATATATTTAACAAGGTGCTATTATCTTTGACATGAAAACTTTTTTGTGTATATGCATCGTAATTATGTATGTACGCATTGAAATTCTCGCCTGCTTTTTAAGTAACCAACAAATCTGACTAACAAAATGAACTGAATATACAAAATAGAATAAGCGGAAAGCGGTTATTGCAAATCCTCATTGGTTTCTCTAATGGAGCAGCTAATGTTTTGTGTACATCGCTTGCCAGGGACAAGCAAGCCGACAAACAATCTGAATTATATATGCCAAATGATGAAACAACAACTGCACAACTAACAGCCGACAACAGCAATGAAACCGACCACTTTAGCAACAGCAATAAAGGCAGCAGCAGCAGCAGCAGCGGCAACAGCAATAAAATCAGATCAAATTGAATGGCACGCGTGGCAACAGCAGCAAAGCAAATGGCGTCCAGCGACTTCCGGTGCGGCCATTTTGGTTGGTCGCTCGCTCGGTTCCATTGAGTTCGCTTCAGTTGCGTTCAGTTGAGTTGAGTTGTCTGCATAAAGCGGGCGAGCAGTTGGACAGCGGGGAAGTGAGGCAGAGAGGTGCGGGCGCTAGCTTATGCATTTTGTTTGGGCATGTCTTTGAGTACTCGGGTGTTGCTTGTGTGTTATTTGTGTACAGCTTGTGCTTGTCTGCGTCCTCTGACGTCAGCAATATCGGCTTGTTGTTGTTGTTATTACCCCTGTTTACACAGCTGCGACAAGGGTCGCATTTGTTGTTATTGCTGCCTGTCGCTCCTTCTGCTGCTACTGCTGCTACTGGCTGTTGCAATATTTACACTTTCAATTTGCTTAAACAACATTCAGAACGGCGACTGCCCAAACCTTCAGGCAACCCAAGGACTTCAACTCCAACAGTCTAGCATGCATACAAAGCAACACACACAGACGCACTCGAGCACACACATACACATAGACAACAACTCACACACACAAATTTTAGTAAGTATTTACTCGCATACTTTCGGCCGAAAAGTTTCCCGTTTTTCCTGACAAAACGAACTTCAACTTCCAACAGCTGACACATAAAATATCTATGTTATTATTATAATAGTTCCCATTTTAAATAACAGTTCGTTGATTACTATGACGAGAAGACGTCAGTCTTCTCTGATGGTTATTTATTGAATGAATTTTAGAGTTAGAGCTGTCCACCGTGAAGCAGTGAGCAGCCGTTTTACATACATGGTTTTTAGGCTTATTATATACAGCAAGAGAGTCAGAGAGAGTCATGCGCGCACATATGTATATACAGCGACGGTCAAGCGTGAGAACGCTGACTTAGCTATTTGGGCGGTCGTTGTTATCAAGTGCGGATCATATTTCGTCTGCACTTGAATATGCGCAGAGGGCACTTAGCGTTAGGCGCGCTGCGACAAAGTCGCTGCTTATGTTTGCATTCTGTTGGCATAACAACAAAGTGTTGCAGCCTTATTCATATGTATGTATATACATATGTACGCATGCTACATCTCCCTCCTTTTAAAAAATAACGTAATTTATGTAGTTATTTTAAGTATTAATGTTAATTATTTTTGTTTGTGTTTTTTTTTTTTAATTTTTTGTTTATATTATTTTAATATAAAAATTTTTGTTAATATGTATGTGTAAATGTATATGTTTAAAACTATGTGTATTTAAAAAAATATATGTATGTGTTAGTATTTTATTTTAAATGTTGTCTCTTTTTATAAAAGAAAAGAATTTTTCTTTCTTTTTGAGTTTCCTTTTCTTAAATTCCATTTTCCTTTTTATTGTTTTGTATTATTTTGTTCGAACAATTTTCTTTGTTTATATTAGAGTTTTCAATTCAATTATTATAAAATTTTAATCTATCCTTATGTACTTTTTGTTTTTTCTTTTTAGTATCCCTAATTATTATATTATCGTTATCTTCTAACTTTTCTACTGTATAGGGTCCTAAATAAGTTGGATCTAACTTATGTCCTGTTTCATTCTTAAGTAGGACTTTATCTCCTACCGATATATCTATGTTTATTACTTTTTTATCATATAATTCCTTATTATTTCTCTTATTTTCTTCTAACATAATTCTAGCTCTTTTATATGCTATTTCTAATCTATATTTACTTTCCTTAGCATAATCATCTATATTATATAAAGGTTCTATGGTGTCTGGGCTATTAAAATGTTTTAATAAATTGTTTGTTTTACCGAAAACAAGTTCAAGTTCCCATGTCCGTAATGAACGTCTTCATTGGACCGTACTTTAGAATAAAATTCTCAAAAATCGCTTTTGCTACTGTGTTAGCACTTTTGTTTGGAATTGGAATCGCGACTAGATATTTAGTCAGATCACAAATTAATGTGACTGAGTATTCATTTCCATTTTCAGACTTGGGTAGTGGACCAATTGTGTCTACTATAACCCTGTCGAAAGCGTGTATTGGCGTATCAGTTATTGTTAAAGGAGTTTTTATTTTTCTTGTCACTTTTGATTTTTGGCATTTTGGACATTTTCGTATGTACTCAGTAATATCTCGAGTCATACCTTTCCAATAATAATGTCTTTTGACCTTGGCCAAGGTTTTTGAGATGCCTGTGTGACCTCCTTGTATTGGATCATCATGGAACGTAGACAATAGAGCTTCTTTTTCTTTTATTGTTTCTATTTGGGTCACCGGGTTGAGTAGCGCTACTCTCAATGAAATTAATATTTTATTGCCCATATTTTTGAAATTATCGATTGAAACGTGTTCAAAGATATTTTCCCACGGTGCCACTTTGAGTTGGCTGATTTTATTTATACCGGCTTGCGTTTCAAGCCTTTGGAAAAATTGACCTAAGCCAAGAGTTCCATTGGTATATAAATCGCTAACATCATATCTTGCAGTAATTTTCTTAACATGTTTAAAAAAACATAGCATATTTTTTACATGCAAGGTCACTACTTTACGTACTTCGTCATTGTTAATGACTTTATATACGTTGGGCTTTGAAGCTTTTTCTATAGATTGCCATGGCAATTCTATTTTTTCTTTTCCTGCGCAGGAATTTTGTCTACTTTGATATCTTGTAGTGACTTTCTTTATTGATCCATTTATTTGTTGTAGCTGTTGAATGGTTATTCTTGATAACGCATCCGCTACAAAATTGTCTTTACCCTTCAGATATTCGACCGTAAAATTATACTCCTCTAGTTCAAGTCTCATACGCGTTAGCTTTGAGCTTGGATTTACCATTGAGAACAAGTATGTTAATGGTCTGTGATCTGTTTTGACATTGAAGTGTCTACCATAAATATATGGTCTGAAATAAGTTATTGCCCAATGAATTGCTGCCAATTCTTGTTCTGTTGTACTTTTATTACTTTCACCCTTAGTAAACGATCTTGATGCATAAGCAACTGGAAGTTGGAGTCCATTTTTGTTTTGAGTTAAAACTGCTCCACATGCTTGTTTACTTGCATCTGTTATTATGCAAAATTCTTTGCTGAAATCTGGGTATTGTAATAAATTCGGATTTATTAGTGCCGATTTGAGATGTTCGAAATCATGCTGACAATCAGCTGTCCATTCGAATTCTAGATTTTTTTTACATAATCTTGTTATGTGACGAGCATAGTCGGCAAAATTTTTGATAAAACGTCTATAGTAGTTGCAGAATGCAACGAATCGTCTGGCGCTGTCCGCATCATGTGGAACTGGGTAATTTTTAATGACGTCGTATTTTTTGTCGTCAGGCAAGATTCCTTTATCCGTGCATTTGTGTCCCAAAAATGTGACTTCATGCATGAAAAATGAACATTTTTCAGGATGTAATTTAAGATTGTATTTCCTACATTTCTCAAAAACATCAGTTAAGTTTTTTGAGCATATGTGTTTCGGAACAACCAATGACTATTAAATCATCCATATAAAGGAAAGCTTGAGAAGGTTCTAATCCGGAACATGCTATAGTCATCATTCTCTGGAAAGAATTTTGCGCTATTTTTAAACCGAATGGCAATCGCGTGAAGCGATACGAGCCATTGCTTGTTGAGAAAGACGATATATCTCTTGAACTTTTTTCGAGTTCAATTTGATGAAATCCTGACATTAAATCAAGGCATGAAAAGTATTTTGCTCTTCCTAGTTGATCAAAAATCCGACAACAGTTTTTTATTAATTTGACGATAGTCAATTACTAATCGCCATTTTTCTTGTCAGAACCTGGAAGAGATTTCTTCGGAACTAACAAAAGTGGGCTGTTATAAGGGGATACAGACGGTTCGACTATTTTATTGTCGATTAATTTTTGTACTTGTACTTGTATCTCATCTATTTGACTTTGAGGGTTTCTATAATTTTTAAGTAGACTGGTTCATCATCCTTCAATCTTAGCTTTTGTTTGTAGAAGTTATTGGTAGTGATCGATTCGGTTTCGAGTCCGAATACGTCACTAAACTGGGTGCATAAGTTAGTCAATTCGTTTTTGAATTGTGGTGGAAAATTTTTAGCTAATTGAGATAAGACAGTTTTTTCTCTATTTTCTGGATTGTTTTGAACTATGTCGTAGTTCGAAAGTGGTTAATATGACAAATTTTTAATATCTACTACTTGATCGGTACTGGTCGTATTCAGTAATCGGAGAAATGCATTTTTGGTTGTTGCAACTGTGTTTGCAACATAAATGCCTTCTTTAATTTCCTGGTTTGGAATTAGTACACTATCTTCATCTGATGATAGGTGAATTTTTCTGACTACTTGGGATCTTGCTGGTAGAACAATGGAATTATTACCAGAACTGTATGTTATTGGAACATAAATTGGGAAATTTAGATTATTTGGTCTCATTATGAGCCAATCTTCATTTGGTTTGAAATCTAACTGGCAATTGAATTTCTTAATGAAGTCAATACCTATTATTTCATCACAAGGTATTGCGAAATGCAAATCTACTAAGTGAAAATCGTGTGGAATTATGTATTTACTTGTCTGTATCTCTATTGAAATCAGTCCTTTGGACTGTATTATGTCTTGGCCTATGCCTTGAATATTGATCTTCTTATTTATTTGGATATCATGAAAGATATCAGAATTTTCCTTTAACAGAGATATGTCTGCACCAGTATCTATTAAAAATACAAGTTTTTTATTTGTCTTCACATTGAAAAAGTTTACAAATATATTCAAACTAAGATTGATGGTATGAACCGCATAATTTCCTACTGCTGAATATCTGAGGGTTGTTGAGAGTTTCCCTGATTGTTCTGGGTTACTCTAACATTGTTTGTATTATTATTATTTTGGTTGTTTCGGCCTCGGTTGGAATTGTTGTTTCCATTTCCTCGGCCTCTACGGTAATTGTTGTTTTGATTACCGTAGTTATTATTTCCTCTGTTTTGGTAGTTACCATTGCCTCTACCACGATAGTTACCACGATTGTTACTACCGCGGTAGTTGTTATTCCCTCTTTTAGAGTACATCACTGTATTCACACTACCAGTAAGTCTTGTACTAGTACGGATGTATGCACTAACGGCAGCATCCATGGTAGTGAAAATACCAGACTCCATAACGGTTTTAACACTTTCGTGACTAGTTTTACTAATCATTGTGTTAACGGCTTCTGTAGTGCTGAGCGTGTCAGCATTTTCAGATGGTATGCCTTGGTCAATATAAGCAGCTTCAAGAAGCTGTCGCAGATTTTCTAGTTCAGTTGTGAACTGAGTGGCTGTTTTGCCTTTCTGCGTTAAAGTGTCCATTTTTGCCTTTATGTTGGCGGGTGTTTCACCGACAACTACGGCTTTTAATTTTGCAATAATTCCATCTATTGTGGTTTCATTTTTTATTTTGTTGAGGGTTGTGCCCGTTATTTTTGATTTAATCAACTCTATGGCAATTTCCTCATAAGTTCCCTTTGTTAAGTTGACAAGTCTTAATGCCGTTAAGAATTTTTCAAGACGGGTTTTCTTTCCGTCAAATTCTGGGACTGCTTGTTCAATTTCCCTAATATATGCCCTCTGGGCAGCGGCTGTGTCAACCATTACACGGCTATTATCAGCACTTTCTTCACTTTCGGATAAAATATCTTTGGAATCCAGTGTGATAACAGCAGGGATTGTTAGATTTGTTAAATCTTCTTCTTCTAATTGAATATCCTCAGTCCGAACTTCAAGGTTTTCACCGAGTTCCAACTTTGCAGGTGTATTCAAAATAGAAGGAACTGTTTGTATATTATTTCTCAGTCTTATTAGCAACCTTGACGTTTCTGACCAATGTTCATTGGTTAGTACATCTTTATGTTGATATATCAATAATCGAGCTTCGTTAAAGCTGTCGATCAATGTTATGGAGTGCCTATTAACTGTATCTATATGCGTTTGTCTATTTTGTGTTAGACATTTATACGCTTTTTCAAATGTCGTTTTAATATTTTGGATCCGCTCAGAAAGTTCTGGCCATTCCATAATATTGACAAGCTACTTTGTTTTTCAAGATTATTCTGGGATATTCTTACTATTCATCATACTGTGTGTTCATTATTATTTATTTTTTTTTATTTATTTAGTTTAATTGGTATCTTATAGTTATTATGATATTGTCAATTATGATTAATCATTGTTGTTTGTGCTGTGCAATTTTAAATTTTGTCCAAGTCATTTGCTCGGCTCATGAATCTTTTCTTTAGGCATTTGTTATGCAGTTTATATATTTTATAAAAACAATTTGCACACATTATAACAACTATGATTACCAGTAATATATTTGTTAATTCTAAATCTGTGTTGTTTGATTCAACTTTATTTATAACGTTAGCAGTGGAATCCACTGACTTAACGTCTAATAATCCCATTTTGGAGTTCTGTTCAGAATTATGATTTGATTCAATTAGAAAATCTTCGGAAAACTTACTTATTGCATTACTATTCATAAATAAAACATTTTTCCTGCCTATGGCTTTAATTTGATTCAATTTGTTTTTTTTTTTTGATTTCTGATTAAACTGACTGAACTGAAAACTTATTATTTTTTTTCATTTTAAAATTTCAAATTTATTTGGAATTTAAGATTTGGATTAATTTGTTTGCTACTGGGTAATTTATCCAGTGCCTGAGACGTGTAAAATTTTTTTTTTTTAAATAGCAACCTGCCTAATTTTTTAGTTTGGCTTTATGGGCCTCACTTCTGATTGGGCAAAAGATTTTCTGCTCAATTTTCCATAAATTGTTTCGATAATATAATATATATATATATTTTAAAATTATTGCTGGTGTCCGCTGTTCCTCAACACTGTCAATCTGCAGTGTGGGCTGTCCAGAGGTCCAGGGCAATCTGCTGGGCATTGCTTGACGTACTGAGGCACTTTGCTTTTGGGAGGTGGTGTGGTTATAGTTTTGTCATTAACAACTTTAATATTTTTGATATTCACTGAGTGAGTATGTGGTGTAGGGTTTTCTTTTATCTGTTTCAGCTGTTGCTGATAAAAGTCAAACATTACCTGTAGCCTTGCTGTTGCCTTCTACGGTGTGTTGGCCTTGGGTGAATATAATTGCCACTTAATGTGAGCAATTTCTTTATTCAATTTTTTAACCCGGCCACCGCGACCCATAACGCTCACTACACTCTACTCACTCAGCTTTTTTTGTTAATTTTTGATCCGCCTTTGCTTGTTGTTGTTGCCTCCTTCGTCCTCTTCAATAGTTATAGTTGTTTATGTCTCGGCTTTTATGTTGTTGTTGTTGCCTCCTTCATCCTCTTCAATAGTTATAGTTGTTTAAGTGTCGGCTTTTATGTTGTTGCTGTGGCTCTAAGTGCTGTTGCTAGTGTTGTTGTTCAATTTTTTTTTTTTTATTGCAGCCCGGTGAAATCCGGTGTCACGGTCGCCAAATAATAGTTCCCATTTTAAATAACAGTTCGTTGATTACTATGACGAGAAGACGTCAGTCTTCTCTGATGGTTATTTATTGAATGAATCTTAGAGTTAGAGCTGTCCACCGTGAAGCAGTGAGCAGCCGTTTTACATACATGGTTTTTAGGCTTATTATATACAGCAAGAGAGTCAGAGAGAGTCATGCGCGCACATATGTATACACAGCGACGGTCAAGCGTGAGAACGCTGACTTAGCTATTTGGGCGGTCGTTGTTATCAAGTGCGGATCATATTTCGTCTGCACTTGAATATGCGCAGAGGGCACTTAGCGTTAGGCGCGCTGCGACAAAGTCGCTGCTTATGTTTGCATTCTGTTGGCATAACAACAAAGTGTTGCAGCCTTATTCATATGTATGTATATACATATGTACGCATGCTACATTATATTGTAATTGATTGTAATAAATTTAGCAATATGACGTAAAAAATTATTGGGGTTTAATTTAGGCTCCATTTGCTGGTTCAAAACATTTTTAAAATTTTATTTACATAAGGTTTGATCTTTTTTGATTAAGTATAGTTTCTGTTTCAATTATAAATCTCGAAATATTATTTACATAATTTTGTTCAATAACCTATTTTGGGCACAAAAATTAGTTTGGCATTAAAATTAACTTTGGATTTACATAGAAAGAGTATTTGAAATTCAGCTAGAAATTCCGTTTTTTTCCTGTGGCTTAACTTATTGCTTTGCATGGCATTAAACTTATTTTCCTAAAGCTAAAAAACTTCGTTCAACTTAAGCTCTAACTTTTCATTTTACTATTTTCTGTTTGTAAAATTAGCCTAAAAACGAAAAGAACTTTGGAGCCTGGGTAAAACAGTGTGCTTAATACTCTGCTCAGACAGTAATAATTTCTAGCAACATGTTCCCTTTATACTTACTAAGTTGGTAACTCTAAAATTTTCAAATCAAAGCAGCAAATTCCAAATAGAGTCGATAGAAATCGTGTGCAGTCAAACGAACGTAGAGCAGTAGGGGCATTCCGTAAAATAAATGCATACATTTGCACATTGTTAAAAGAGTTTAGATTCTCTGCAGCAAAAATTTCATGACTACTTCTGCTGCCTTTGCTGAAGTAGGCGGTTATTTATAGCCCTTTGGCAGGCATGCAACAATTCTGAGAATTGTGCATCGGCAATTAGGTGCAAGTAGCTCATAAAATCCCATAATAATTTTGCAGCGCTGTTGCAATTGATATCGACACAAGCGTCACAAGAAAATTGCAAGCTGAAGAAAGCGCAGAGCATGAAGTGTGTCCCTGCCACTTAACTACTTACGAAGACATACTCAGGCCACTGGGCGTATGAGCGATCATTAATGAAGTGGCACAAGGAGAAACGACGACGATGACGACAATGGTATTGAGTGAGCCCTGGCAGTCCATAATCCCAGCGACAACATTAATGCTAATTTAATTACAAAAGCTTGTCTCCACATGAATTCCGCTTGAGCATATCCTTCATGCGTGCAAACGAAATTTGTTCAAGGCTTTGTGCACAGAGGAGAGCTTACATTCTCTCTTTTTTGGTAACATACATTTAAAATGGTTCATAAGAGGATTGCAAAGTCGTGTTTCGGTAAAATTTCAGTTGAGTGTAAATGTATTTTCGCTGAAATATTGTATAACTTGTTGTTTGCAACTAATTGGTTGGTTATGTGCTACCGAAGTGGGCCATAATAAGGAAGAAAACCCACACACACCCACACACACTCGTTCGAGAGCACATATCCTTCCGCCGCTGCTGTCACAAGCAGGCCCCGTTGCTGTGCGACGCATTAATTATCCTTTGAAACCGAATCTCGCATTGATTTATCAATAACGGGCGCGTGAATTAATTGCGCACGACTTTTGTATCGAGTGCCAAATGAATTATGGCAGTTGCCCACGCTGACACAGGCACAGACTTCAGCTTTGCCTAGAGATGGGTGCGTGATACGAATCAAGAGTGCTCATTTAATACGTGAGACATCCCCCAAGAAGCTTCAAAATATTTTAAATATAAACAAGTGCATAAGCAATGTTTATCATAATTGCTAAATTTTCCTTTCCATTTTCTAAAATGAATAGGAATGAAATCCTTCTTTCGTGACTCCTCGAGCCGTGACAGGACCTGCGCTCATCTCTGGCTTCAAGCTCGTCGATTCAAAGCTAAGTTATGTAATAATACAATAAGGCATTTTCATGTAGAACGCTGCGTTTGATTAACTGAAATTCCAAGTGGGATGTAAGCCCCGGAGGCAGACGTCGGGCGGCGCTCGGATGAGAGAGAATGCAATTTAATTAAAATGAAAAATATTTTTGTGCCAATAATGTTGCCAAGAGTTTTGCAAGACGCAAACGAAGCAAACTATGCAACTGCAAAGGCGAAATGTTCAAAGTTGTTTTCAACATTTGCAACTATTTCGAATGCGTTAAAGAAGCTCACACAAGTTAAATTATTTGAAAAAATAATCACTTATTCCTAAATTATTTGAAAAAATAATCACTTTATTCCTAAATTATTTGAAAAAATAATCACTTCGAATTTGCAGCATTTCTACAAATCAGTTGTTTCCCCTGTTCAACATGGATTCGTAAAGAATCGGTCAACTACGACCAATCTGCTTGAATTTACTTCCTTGGTAAATGATGCCTTTCTTTCGAAAATGCAAACTGATGTCATTTATACTGACTTCAGTAAGGCGTTTGACTCTGTGCACCATGACATTTTACTTTTTAAACTTGACCGAATAGGTTTCCCTCCGTCTCTTTTGCTTTGGATAAATTCTTATTTAAAAGGTAGTACCCAAAGAGTAATGCTGAGGCAGACTACCTCTAAACAGGTTCACGTTACTTCTGGTGTTCCTCAAGGTAGTCATCTTGGACCTTTACTCTTTACTCTTTTTATAAATGATCTCCCCTCTGTTATATCACATGCCCGTGTACTCATGTATGCGGATGATGTGAAACTTATTCTATCATACACTAATCCCCTACATCATTCTCGTCTACAAGACGATTTGAACGCTATGCAACTTTGGTGCTCGGCCAATCAATTGCATCTGAATTGTTCAAAGTGTATGTTTATGACATTTTATCGTACTACACCTTATCTTGTCAGTTATACAATCGACAATACCCTTTGCAACGTATACTAACAGTTAAGGATCTAGGCGTTCTTTTGATTCTAAACTCTGTTTCAATCTTCACATAGATACCATCGTTAATGAGGCAAAAGGTGTACTTGGATTCATTAAACGATGGTCTAAAGAGTTTAACGATCCTTTTATAACGAAACTTCTGTACATCTCTCTTGTTCGCCCTATCCTTGAATACTGCTCTTGCATCTGGTCTCCGCAGTATAACAATAGCGAGGATCGTATTGAATCTGTTCAGAAGCAATTACTGCTTTTTGCCTTACGAGGTTTAAATTGGGACCCTAATCTTCGGTTGCCATCCTACTTCAGCAGGCTGCTTCTTCTTAACCTTCCGTCATTAACCAACCGTAGGACAATTCTTGGTGTTGTCCTTCTACATAAGTTGATTATTGGCGATATAGATTCTCCTTTTCTGCTAGGGCGTCTTCAATTCTCTGTTCCGTCTAGACCAACCAGAAATTACCGCCCCTTATTCCTGTCTACGTGCACAACAGACTACGCTATGCACAATCCTTTTCGCGTGCTATGTAAAAATTATAATAGTTTGCATCACGTTTTCTCTATAGAACTTTCTCTACCCCTAATAAAATCGTTGCTTTCAGGATACCTTCGGGAAGTCACTGACCACTCCCAGCTATGAGCAGGGGCATAGCTTGCCGGACAGGCAGTAAATTTTCCCCCACCGGGTCGGTGATTTCCCATTACTTTTCTCTCTGTCCTATCTACTTAACACTCTATACATCTAGCTTAAATTTCTTTACTTTATTAACAATCTTCTTACTTTCCTTTTCCTTATTTATTGTATTTTATTAATTAATATAGCAAACTAAGATTATCTTTAATTTTACTTAAGAACACTTTTTTCCTACTTACTCCCTTCTGCTTAGATGTAGGCTCTAATAGCGTCACTGACAAATTTAGCTGTGAAAAGGGGCACAGCTGGCCGGACTGGCAACTAAAACACCTCCATCGGTCGGTGATGCTATTTAGTGAACTGTGTTATCTAACTAGGCTTTTAGCATATAATTCCATTATGTATTGTATGTTTAATGAGGAAGACACTCGTTTTGTCAACCATTAATAAATAAATAAATAAATAAATAAATAAAGTGCATTCCAAACAGTGTCTCAAATTTATACAATCCTTAAATACAAGATTGAAAGCTATCGGCATTAGACAGAACATTGAAATAAATGTTCCAGAAGATCTAACTCTATTGGCTGATATTAATGAAACCCAGCCTAACGACTTAGATAAGTCTAAACCACCAATAGACACAGAAATCAACAGCGATACAGAAATGATCGAGGAAACCGACAAAATGGCACAACAAGTAACCTTGGATAGGAAATATTTGAAATAAGTTTCATCATCTATCCCTGAATTTGACGGGAAAAAACTGTCACTCAATCGGTTCCTAACAGCTCTACGCATAGTTAAGAGAACAAAAGGCAGCCAAGAAGATTTGGCCGTTGAAGTTATCAAATCAAAGATAAGTGGCCCAATCTTGTACAAGGTACAATCACTAAACTAAAGGGTAACGTCAAAGGTGAATCACCAGACGTATTAAAAGCGAAACTGTTTAACATTAAACAAAAAGGTAAAACAGCATCACTATATACCTCAAAGCAGCATATATCGATGATGGCTTAGACCCCGACAATGCAGAAAAATTCTCTACCTAAGAATCAACTTCTGCTATGATTAAAAACTGCGAACATGATAAACACTTTTAATGACGTCATGGATAAATATATCCATTGCAGCACTGAAATGACCGGAAGTGCCAGTATGGTGTTTTATCACAGAGGCAGAGGTAGAGGTAATAATTACCATTCCACCCAAAGGGGTAGACCAAGTGGTCGTGGTAATTGTAGCCTAAATTACCAAAACTATAAAACCAACAACAGAGGACCTTTTAGAGGTAATGCCCGTGGTCATAACAATAATCAAGGTAATAACAATGTGCGAGTTACTCAGGCTAACTCGGAAAACCAGCAATCCCCTTAAGATATTCGCAAAGAAATACAAAAGTACACACAGTAAATCTAAACCTCAATATTTTTATTAAAGTAAATAATGAAAAACAGGCAAAGCATTTACGCTATTGCTAGATACTGGTGAAGACATATCTCTATTAAAAGAAAATTATATATTTGAAAATATAAATTCAAACATATCAACCCAAATATCTGGAATTGGTGAAGGTTCAGTAGTTTCTTAGTAGTATTCGTAGAATAATCTACAGGAAAATACGTCATTCCACACGAATTTCATGTAGTCGGACAAGATTTCCAAATACCTAGCGATGGCATTATTAGTATAGATTTCTTTAAAACCTATAATTGCCAATTAGATTTCACACAAACATGTGATTCTCTAATACTTCGGCTAAATAATTTAAATTATCCAATAAAAATGACAATAATTCACACTTGTGATATTAATGCCATAATACTTCCAGCTCATTCTGAAGTAGTCCATCAAATCAATATTGTTTCGCCAGAAAACAATATTTTCATTCCGAATCAAGAATTTGATAAAGGAATATTCATTGGAAATACTATTTCCAATAATCAACAAACATTGGTCCGAATTTTAAATACAACAAATTCAATAAAAATAGTAAATCGTAACGACATTAAAATAGAAAAGCTTAGTGACTATGAAACAGTCCAATAAATTAACAAAGATCGCCAGGAAATGGTGATGGAAAAATTACAAAAGAACTTTCCCCAATTATTAAAAACCAACTAAACGATCTCTGCACCAAGTATTCTGACATATTCGGACTTGAAACCGAATCAATAACAACTAAAAATTTTTATAAACAAAAATTGAGACTTAAATATACTGAGCCAGTGTACATAAAAAATTACAGAATTCCTCATACTCATAAAGAAGAAGTAAATAAACAAGTCGAAAAACTCATCTCGGATAAAATTGTAGAACCCTCTGTATCGGAATATAACAGCCCAATACTTCTCGTTCCAAAAAAGGGATACCAAGAGATGGCGATTAGTTATAGACTATCGTCAAATAAATAAAAAACTACAAAAATATTTGTTGGCTGGCTCGAGGTCCGTGTTTGTAAAAACAAACAATGAAAACAAGTTTATTTACTATTTGCTTCCGATATATTTCGGTTGCACATCGGCAAACCGTCTACAGGGCACTAACACCAAGATACAAAAAACAATTAACAATTATAATACAATAAATTAAACATTACTTCGATCATTTTACATACATTATTTTACTCGTCTGCGCTTTTTGATGTGGAGATTGTTACTGAGGCTGTTTGGCTGTTTAAGAGGTGTCTGTACAAGTGAGCGCAATTTTCTGTGTCTGTCTTGTAGCTTAGTCGTTTGTTGGTTGGTGTGTTAATTATGTGTAGCATTTCCAATGTGTGTCGCTTGTTGTAGTGTTGTTCTTGTTTTAAGATTGTTGTTTCATCAAAATTTGGGTCATAAGTGCTGTTTTCTGTTTATTATTTTGATGTCTTAATTTCAAGTCCGATTTATGTTGACTAATCCTTGTTTTTAGCTTCGATTTTGTTGTACCTATGTAGACACTATTGCACTTGTTGTTGTTTTCCCCGCCACATGGTATTTGGTAAACGACGTTGCTTTTGTCGATCATCGGGATTTTGGACTTTATCTTGTTGAAGAATTTTTGTAATGTATTCGTCGGTTTGTGTGCTACTTTTATATCTTGTTTGTTATAACAGTCTGAGTTTGTGAGTATCAGAACGTTCTTGCCGCTGTGCAACCGAAATATATCGGAAGCAAATAGTAAATAAACTTGTTTTCATTGTTGGTTTTTACAAACACGGACCTCGAGCCAGCCAACAAATATTTTTAAATATGGAAAGGTCGCCAGAGCCATCAATAAATAAAAAACTACTCTCAGACAAATTTCCGTTACCAAAAATAGATGATATTGTTGATCAATTAGGAACAGCTAAATATTTTTCATGCTTGGACTTAATGTCAGGCTTCCACCAAATAGAACTAACAGAAAAATCTAGAAATATTACGTCTTTTTCAACGAGCAATGGCTCTTATCGTTTCACACGATTACCAAATGGATAAAAAATAGCGCCAAATTCTTTTCAAAGGATGATGAAAATATCAATTTCGGGATTAAACCCTTCAAAAGCATTCTGGTATATGGATGACTTAACAAACGTTTTTGACTTGTGTAGGGAACACAACCTTAAGTTACATTCAGAAAAGATCACATTCTTCATGCATGAAGTGACATTTCTAGGTCACAAATGTACTGATCAAGGTATTTTGCCAGATGACAAAAAATATGATGTCATTGAAAAATACCCAGTTCCAACGGACGCTGATAGCGCTAGAAGATTCGTTGCATTCTATTGCAGCTACTACAGCCGATTCATTAAAAACTTCGCCGACTATTCACGGCACATAACCAGATTATGTAAAAAGAATGTTCCTTTCGAATGGACAATTGAATGCCAAAATGCGTTCTATTACTTAAAACAAGCTCTAATGAAACCTACTTTACTAAAATGACCAGATTAGAGCAAAGAATTTTGCATCATAACCGATGCCAGTAAATTAGCCTGCGGAGCAGTTTTAACTCAATCATATGGAGATAAACAATTGCCCGTAGCATATGTTTCTCGTTCATTTACAAGAGGAGAAAGCAATAAGAATGCAACCGAACAAGAGCAATAACACATTTTCGACCATATATATATGGTCAACATTTCAAAATCAAAACAGATCATAGACCATTGACATATTTGTTTTCAATGGTAAATCCAAGTTCAAAATTAACAAGAATGAATTAAATAACATAAAATAAAAGAATTAAAAAACATATCAGCTAACGTACTAAAAGTCACTACAAGAAGTTCAAGTAGACAGAATAAATCCTGCACAGGGCCAAAATCCGAATTGCAAAAACAACCGGATACATCCATGCCCAATATATATAACGTCATTCGCAATGATGATGTCAAGAAAGTAGTGCATTTAAATTTGGTCAAATGTTTCTTAAAACATGGGAAAAAGATTATTGAAAGAATTGATGTTGTTGATCTCTATACCAATGGAGTCTTGAATTTAGATCAATTTTTCCAAAGGCTTGAAAAAGAAGCCGGTATATGTAGTGTCAAACAACTCAAAATGGCACCGTGAAATGGGCAATAAGAAATTATAAACACTAAGAGTAGCGCTACTCCAGCCGGTGACCACAATGAAAAGTAATAAAGAAATCGAAGAAATGCTGTCTACATTCTATGATAATCCAATTCAAGGTGGGCATACGGAAACAACAAAAACTATTGCAAAAATAAAACGCCATTACTATTGGAAAAATATGACGCGTGATATCACGATATCACTGCCATACCAATACCGTATTATGTATATGTTGCTCAATCTACACTTCCCTTTAAAAAAAAAAAAACGTAATATTCTATATGTAGTTATTTAAAAATTATAGTTATTTTTGGGAAAAATTTTTTAAATTTAATTCTAAATAAGTAATTAATTAATATAATAAATAAAAAATATTAACATTTTTTTTTTATATATTTTTGAAAATCAAATTGAAGTTACCATAATTGAATAGTTGAATAGAATATAAAATACGAATAAATGAATATTAAAAGAATAAATAGATATTTTTTTGTTTTGTTTTTTTAATATGGTGGCCAACCATTCTTCTTTTTTTTTTACTCATTAAATAATTTTAAGCTATCCTTATTAACTGTTCTTTTTCTGTTCTTATTATTCTTTATAACTACGTTATCGTTAGGTTCTATTTTAGTATGTGCATATATTGAGGGTACACTGTACCAATAAAGTAACATCGGTTAAGCATAAATATATCAGCAACACATTGTTGCAGTCTTAGCCATAAGAATATATTGAATAAAACAATTCTAAAAACACAGTCAAACGGCACAGACGTGCCAGCGTATTAAATTGGATATTACGATATTGTGATGTTACAACATTACATGGCGACCGTGACTAAGGTCAAAACACACCTGGACATGGAAGGACAGCAGCAACGGCAGTAACAACAAGCAACGGCAGTAACAACAGCAACGGCAGTAACAAAAACAACAGCAGCAACGGCAGTAACAAAAAACAACAGCAACAACAGCAGGAACAACAAATTACAAAGAAACCAAACAAAAAAAACGCAGTGAGTAGAGTGTGATGAGTGCAAAGCAAAGCGGTGTGGTAAAAAGACTTAAGGCCAGAAAGGCAGAGTTGTTGAAGCTGTTAAACAGCAAAAATGTCATAAGTTGGGACAACTCGGTCAAATTACATGCCGAAGTTGAATACATAAAAAACTTACTTTCAACACGAAAAAGTCAAACACCAGCCACGCACACATGCAGCCAGCACCGGTGCCCCATAAAAGAAGTAACAACCTGTGCAGCCAGCACCGGTCCCGTCTAACACACCAAGTCAGGCCAAAGACAAGTGAACCGACAGCGCTTCCAAGAGCGCATATTTTTTTTTCCATTGCACTGCGTTGCATATTTTTTTTATATATTATAAAAAACGAATGTAAAATTGAGCGACATTAAAGTTGCCCGATTAGCGTGTGGCCTGAATGTCACACAAACACTAGGCAGGAAATAATGTAAAAATACATGTCTATAGAAACAAATGAAATAAGTAAATCGGTGGAAAATTTTGAAAATTTGGCCAAAATGGGCATTGTAGACGTAAAAACTGTAGACTCGACAGCTAATGTAATAAACAAAGTCGAAGTCAATAACACCGACGTAAAGTTAATAACAATACTTATTGCTATTATTTTCATTATAATCATAGGACATCTATTATATAAATTGTATAAACTGCATAATAAATGCATTAAGAACCGATATCAAAGACAGGCAAACCACCTGCATAAAATTTAAAATAAAATTACTAGTAATCAGCAACAAAGATTGCTTAAAAACATTATTGAAAAATATATAACTATTTGATTGAAGATTTATATATGTTTTTGCACATTTTAATATTTTATTTTAAAAATGAAATGGAATGGCAAAACATTAATGCCGCATTAATTAAAATAAAGAAAACTTTGATAAATCATACAAGTGTCTAGCACAAAATAGGAATATTTCAAACGAGACTATGAGTAGACACGCAGCAATACTAGTTGCATGTTTTAACCAAGCTCGTTCCCTGATACACGACAATAAAGAAAAGTTAATTACCCAGCATTGGTCGTATGTATCAAGATTTTTGCAAAGATTAAAAACAAACCTAAATAGCATTAAATCAAAATATTCACTAGACATAACTATACCTTCGATTTTGAATACTCCAGTATTAGTCGAGGAAGAAACAAACACATACTTAGAGACAGTAAGCAAATCTGAAATCGCAAGCGGTTCAGATAAACATATAAAAGAAGAAGATCTAAGCGATCTTACGATACCAGCGGTAATCACACTAGCCGAACTATCTGAGTCTGAACCAGAGTCTATTACTGAAGTAAAAACTCTAAATATGGCCATGTCACAAGTAGAATTTCTGAAGCTAGCCTCTTCACTCATACCTGAGTTTAGTGGAAAGTCTGAGAATCTACAAAGTTTCATTGATGCTCTTAGTTTAGTGGATTCACTAAAAGGAACACATGAAACTACAGCAGTCAGCCTAATAAAAACTAGACTCAAAGGCCATGTTCGAAACTTAATCAATACTGAACAAACAATAGTGTCCATAATAGACAAACTAAAAAGCGGTATAAAACGCGAATCAGCTAAAGCATTATCCGCTAAATTGTTCAATCTGCAGCCAAAGCAAAAGACAGCAAGGCAATATATTCAAGAAGTTGAACAGTTGACAAGGGCTTTGCAATCAGCACATATGATTAACGGTGCGTCGCAAGAATCAATCATAGCAAACAGCACAATGGACGAAGTTAGGTCTGTAATGAAATCACGAAATTTCAATACAATGAGTGAGATTACAACTGTGTTCGTCGATAGTTGCACAGACGCAGTAGGACACCCAAATACAGTCCTATATGCTGCGCAGCAACAAAGATATAGACCTAACCGAGGGTATAACAGCGGAAACTACCGTGGAAATTACTAAAATAATAGTAATAGATATAATAATAATAATAATTATAATAATGATGGCAACAATAGAAATAGAGGCCAATATAGAGGAAACTCTAGAGGCCGTGGTAACTCAAACAGAGGCCACAACAATAATAATGGCAATAACAATAATGTGAGAACTGCCCAGAATGCTTCGGGAAACTCACAACAGCCCTTAGGTACACAGCAATATCTTAGTGTAAACATATTCGAAACATTCACAAACGTAGCTACAGGCAAGAAATTAATATTTTTGATAGATACTGGTGCAGACATATCTCTTTTAAAAGACAATTCAGACACTTTTAATGATATAAACATGGACAACAAAATAAATATTCAGGGAATCAATCAAGGATTAATTCAATCTAAAGGACTGACATCCTTAGAAATACAAACAACTAAATATATAATTCCACACAACTTCCATATTGTCGAATCAACTTTTTCTATACCGTGTGATGGAATTTTAGGAATAGATTTTATTAAAAATATAATTGTCAACTAGAATTCACACCTTCAAAAGATCTGCTCATAATAAGACCAGACAATCTAAACTATCCTATATATGTTCCCATAAATTACAGCTCTGGTAACAATACAATAGTGTTACCAGCAAGATCCGAAGTTGTCCGAAAAATTGAGTTAACTTCAAATGAAGATAGCATTCTAATTCTGAACCAGGAAATTCAACCTGGTATATATGTGCAGTAAACACAGTCGTAACAACTGCAAATGCATTCGTCCGTTTACTAAATACAACCAGTACCGATCAAATGATTAATATAAATAAGTTGAGTTACGAACCACTTGCAAATTATGATATATCCGAAATAAATAATGAAACTAGAACGAGCGATGTTATGTCAAAGTTAACTAAAAATTTTCCAAAACTATTTAATAAACAATTAAAAGAACTTTGTTGTAAATACACAGACATATTCGGACTTGATACCGAATCAATAACAACCTGTATATATAAAAAATTATAGAAATCCTCATAGTCAAAAAGACGAAATTCAAGCTCAAGTTGATAAACTAATTAAAGATAGAATAGTTGAACCTTCAGCCTCAGAATACAACAGTCCACTGTTACTAGTTTCAAAAGAAATCCATAGATAACGAAAAGAAAAAATGGCGATTAGTAATTGACTATCGCCAAATTAATAAAAAATTACTATCCGATAAATTTCCACTTCCTAGGATCAATGATATCTTAGATCAACTAGGTAGAGCAAAATATTTCTCTTGCCTTGACTTAATGTCTAGAGATATAACATCCTTTTCATCGAGCAATGGCTCTTATCGCTTCACGCGATTGCCATTTGGTTTGAAAATAGCGCCAAATTCATTCCAAAGAATGATGACTATTGCATTCTCTGAACTTGAACCATCACAAGCATTCCTTTATATGGATGACTTAATAGTAATCGGTTGTTCTGATAAACACGTGCTTAACAATTTAATTAGTGTTTTCGACATGTGTAGGAAACACAGCTTGAAGCTACATCCTGAAAAATGTTAATTTTTCATGCATGAAGTCACATTTTTGGGACACAAATGCACAGATAAGAGAATCTTGCCAGATGACAAAAAGTTTGATGTCATATTAAATTATCCAGTTCCACATGACTCTGATAGCGCTAGACGTTTTATAGCATTTTGTAATTACTACAGACGATTCATCAAAAATTTTGCCGATTATTCTAGGCATATAACAAGATTAAATGAAAAGAATGTTCCATTTGAATGGACGGATGAATGTCAAAATGCTTTTGAATATCTTAAAGCTCAATTAATAAAGCCTACTCTGTTATAATATCCAGATTTTACAAAAGAATTTGTATAATCACAGATGCTAGAAAGCAAGCCTGTGGTGCAGTGCTAAC